>JAYESA010000064.1:0-212500 GCA_036927795.1 Iris macrosiphon | reverse complement strand
ATGGACCTACGATTGGTGCAGATTCCTAAGAGCTTGTAGGTAGAGGCAGCGGGTAGTATGATGTTCGATATTGCGCTGATATGATTCCGGACAGACCCCAAGATATCAGCGTCGGGACTTACATAGAAATATTTCAAAGAGCTTTTCAATGAGAAGTTCTTTCCGGATGTGGCTCAGATTACTTTGGAGAGTCAATTCCAGAACCTCGTCCAAGGGAACTTGACAGTAGACAAGTATGCGACGGAGTATTGCCGATTAGGATAATTTGTTGAGGGGCAGAATCCTCAAGCCAAGTCTAGAAAGTTCAAAAAGGGACTGAACAGTGAGATTAAGTCCCATACTAATAGAGACTGTACCGCTACTTTTAAGAAAATTCTGAGACAAGCACAGAGGGTGGAGGATGATTTGGAGCTTGGCTCCAAGAGTCCGATAGACACCGGAAGAGTGAGTAGTGGTGCTGGCCCAGTGAAGCGCACCCACTTTCAGCATCCGAGAGTATATCGGCATCAACAGTATCTTATGCTAGTTAGGGCGCAACAGATACAACAGTTTCAGAAGCCAGTTCATCAAGCACCGCAGCTACCTCAGTGGTAGACTCAGCAGACTTTTTCTTGTGCCTATTGTGAAAGACATGAGCATGATTTGGTGAACTATTGGAAGAGGCTCAGACTATGCTTATATTGTGGTTCCCCGGACCATCAGGTGAAGGAGTGTTCCAACAACCCGTATGGACTAGATCGCGGTCAGAGAGGTAGAGTTAGGACACCTGTGGCACCGCAGACTGCTCACCACCCGTATAGGGAGCCACCCCAGCAGGGCAGGGTATTTGCGATGGCAGTCGGAGAGGACGATACTTCAGGTAATAAGTTAGCTTATTTTATTCTGTTTTGGTCTGTTCCTTTCCTTTCCATCTGTTATTTGTGTGCTTAGTTAGTACCTTATAGACAGCTTGTGTGTTATTGTATAGTTAATATACCCTGTCGGAGACTACAAAACCATGATGGACAACGACCATAGTTGGTGATTTCTTTTAAATTACAAGTTATATGTTTTAGTTTGGACTAGGATTGACCTAGAGTCGGTACGATTATCTTTAAATTTCGAGTATAAAATTTTTTCTAACGTGGGTAGGATTGTCACTCCCACTTTTCCAACTAGGGGTAGTTTAGTAATTTGGCCTAGTTATTTAATTTTAGAAATATAATATTAATATTAGTGGGCCATATATATTTATTTGATGCTTGTATTAGTTATTTAATTATTAGAGTGCCATATATTTAATTAGGGGCGTGTAGCATTTAATTTGTCACTCCCACAAATAGTGTTTCTACATCTTTAGAGAAAAATGACTGCTGCCAACTCCAAATCGTGGGTAGGATAATTCTTCTCACGAGGACGTAATTTTCTGGAAGCATAGGCAATCACCTTCCTATTCTGCTGTAAGACACAATCCAAACCCTTCCCTGAAGCATCACGATAAATAGTGAATTCACTCGAGCTATCGTCAACACTGGAGTTATCGTCAACCTCTTTTTCATCTCCTCAAAAGCGGCCGGGCTCTTCTCTGTCCAGACAAACTCCATATCATTCCGGGTCAGCCTAGTCCTCGGCTCTGAATCCTGGAGAAGTCTTGTACAAACCTCCGGTAATAACCTAGTAGCCCTAGAAAACTTATGATCTCTGCTACTGAACTTGGAGTAGCCCACGACGATACTGCTGAAATCTTCTTCGGATCTACTGAGATCCCATTATTTGTAATCACATAACCAAATAATTCAACCTTGTCAAAGAATAACTGATACTTTGAAAGCTTGCCATAAAGCTTCTCCTTCCTGAGAGTCTCCAAAACTATCCTCAGGTGCTCCTCATGCTCCTCCAGGGTCTTCGAATATTCCAGAATATTATCAATAAATATCACCATAAACTTATCAAGATACTGGTGGAACACCTCGTTCATCAGATTCATGAATACTGTCGGGGCATTGGTCAACCCAAACGGTATCACCATGAACTCAAACTGGCCATACTGAGTCCGAAAATCTATATTCAAAATATCCTCCTTTTTCACTTTCACCTGGTGGTAACCTAACCTCAAGTCTATCTTCAAAAATACCTTTGCTCCACTCAATTGATCAAAGAAATCATCAATCCTCGATAGCAGGTATTTGTTCTTGATAGTAAGGATATTTAGATCCTTGTAGTCGATACTCATTCATACCGACCCATCCTTCTTTGGTACAAATAATACCGGAGTACCCCATGGTGATGAACTGGATCGAATGGAACCTTTGGACTGTAACTCATCCACCCATTTCTTTAATTATACTAGCTCGTTGTTGTTAACTCTATTGACTGGCTGAGATATCAGCTCTATACTTGGCACCAAGTCTATAGAGAGCTCAATATCTCGGTCTGGCGAAAACCCTACAACTCCTCCAGAAAAACGTCTATAAACTCTACTATCAACGGATATGATAACTCATTCTCTTCCACCATGACTCCATAGATTGCATCCTCGCTCTGCTCCACTGCTCGTCTAGCAATCTCAAACTCAGGTTCTCTTGGCGATCGAAACAAAACTATGTCTCCACGACAACCTATACAAGCATGGTGCCTACTTAACCAATCCATCCTGAGAACAATATCATAACTCGAAAGTGTAATTACGAGTAAGAATGCGCTAAAGTCCTAGCCTCCCAGTATAACTCTCCAATCCTTGTAAACATTAATGACCAGGATAATGCCTCCCCTAGTCGTGATCTTGCAAGTCCTAGCCAATGGTTCAGACTCTAATTGATGCTTAAGAGCAAAAGATACAGATACAAAAGAATGGAAAGCACCATAATCAAATAAGGCATAAGCTAGAATAGAATCAAGGAGAACTAAACCTGATATCAAATCTTCGACTGGCTCCTCCTCCTTAACTGCCATAGAAAAAGCTCGCCCTCGTGGTGCACCTCTCTGCTGATGCTGGTGTTGGAAGAAATGATGTTGCTTAGTCTGTAATGGAGGTCCCCTCTGCTGTCCCGCAGGTGGCCTCGTTTGTACTCTCTATGCCGGTGCTGCTCCCTAGCCTGCTTGAACCAGAGCCACTGGATATTTCCTCAACTGGTGGCCTGACTCTCCGTAATAGAGGTACACCCCAAGCCTCTTTCTGCAGACTTTCTGTGTATGTCCAATCTTTCTACAGTGAGTACACTGTGGGGCCTGCAGTGCCAGTCTCGGGGCCTGGTATGCTTGTTGCGTGGGTGCCCGGAATGGTACATAAAACTGTTGTCTCTGCTGTTGGAAGGTCCTCTGCTGCTGGAAATAGGTTCGTTTGGCCGGACCCATACTACTGCTAGCTCCTTTTGACGTGTCTCATATCCTCTTGGATTTGAGCTCCAAGTTATCATCTGCCTTCTGTGCGTCCATCAGGATATCCTTAAAATCGTTGTACAATATCCTCTAGTGAGAGATTTGATCTCCCTGATCAAACCCTTTCTAAATATTTGGGCCATTCCTTGAGAATTTTATCCCTCTTTGAATCTGCCTAGTCTATAGAACTCCGTTGCGTACTCGTCCACCGTCATGTTTCCCTGGACGATATCTAGGAACTGGCTCTCTAGAGAACTCAGAGCCACATCCAGAAAGAACTTCTCCTTGAAAGCTTTCCAAGTCAGTCCTAGCGTTGTGATCCTCGGGGTTGTACGGAATTATGTCAGAGAAATATCAAACATTTGGCTGTCCATTGCCTCCACCTATAGACCCTCCAGAATCTGTGCTTGGCTCAGGTCCCTCTTAATGTCCTCGATCTAATCGTCGGAGTACAATATCCCTTTGATGCCCCCTGAAGTACTTGGGTCCCATCCACTTTGTCATGACCCGCACTCGGATATTCGGGTACGAGTACATGGTTACGCCCAGCCTACACAGCAGAATCGGCGGTAGAACACTGTCTGGGTCATTTTTAACTATCTAACATCTCAATAATATAATATATTATCTGTCAATCATCTCAACTCCACACGGAGGAGCAATATGGTATCTCACATGAATAAGTAATCTCAATCACAAAACAACTAAGGAAGAATAATGCACGAATGGAAGCGAAGGAAAGAATAAGATACAATCCACAATTTGAAATAATATACAAGATGTTAATCCACCAAAAGAATAGTCTAATACAATCCAAAACAATATATAACGAGACCTCCTCGGGCTCTACAACTAAGTCCTCCTGGTCTATAGGAGTATCCTCTATAGGTATGTCGTCCTACGGCCCGTAGAATGTGGGACACTACTCTATAAGTCAGTCATTTGGGAAAAATATATCCAGTCAGGATTAGAGCGAAGTACATACCACTGAAAGCAGTTTCAATAGCATAATTGAGCATATAAATAGATATAGAAATGAAATACAATATCATAAAACATATGAATGATGAACAATAGATATATACAGGTAATATACGAGGATATAGATCAACAATATAAATATTAGCAATATAATAAAGTAAACTGTAATCTAAACTAACTAATGTGACTTAGAATACAAGTCTATTATGTGATCGGGTTGGGTGAACATGATCAGGTAAGACGGATTACAAGTGAGGTATATAACCAGAATGTACACAATATAACAATGGCTTTGATCACACAATCAACTCCTACTCTCCCGTCCCTAACTAATACCGATGGATCCAATCATGACACGCTACGAACACGAAATATAACTACTAAACACGAGCAGTATGTGAACATGAAATATAATTAATATCTAATATATACGATGAGATACAATGTACACGAGCACCCACTGAACACGGTAGGGGATAACATCTCCTGACAGGATCCATATAGCACCAGTCCGTAAAATTACTGTATCGGGATCAATGTATACAATTCTAGAACATGTATATATATAATATTATGAATAAAAACTATCAGAGAAATGTACTCACCTGACGTTCTGAGCAAGGTGTGTCTCTTGATGGCCAAGCTGGTGTCACACAACCTATATATGGTATGTTACATCAATGCAAGGTTCAAGAATGAAAATAAGTTAAGTTGATGTAATTCTAGGTCGATATGCTATTCCTAAGTCAAACCAATGAAATCTAGGTTGCAAGAGTCTAACACTAAGTCACTAAGTCGATATACTATGAAACTATGCTATACAAACTAATCTAAGAGACAACAGGGCACTCAAAGAGCCGTATCCTTAGATACGCAAGTTTTTGAATATAAAAATAGTGTTTACGTATATATATATACAAGTCAATAGATATAGCATCTATACCAAACAATGAATTTAGGATACTTTGGCCTTGCACCAATGCGTATCATAAACCACACTCCAATCTTGATACTCGAACCCAAAACCATGAGTATCGACCCCTACCTTGGTAATACCTAGGTATCTCGAGGTAACCCAACACCTTATTTCATATAGCTAAAAAATATAGCTATCCCCCAATACTAAACCATATGCCACTCCTAGTTATTAAATACTATAACTACTAACATACAAAATATTTACTAATTAATACAATATACTAATACAATATATATCTAACTAACTATATTAATGTATCAATATAAAACCTACTAACTAGTAACATGTATACTTACTAGCATACATAGACACATAAACTCTTAACTAATACCCACTACAAACTAAAATACCAAAAACCTTAACTAACTGAACTACTACCCTGTATTGCTGATACTATATTGAGCCCACAATGATACACTAATTTCCAGCTGAACTGATACTGAAAGGATACTGAAAGCCGAATTCCCGGATATGGATATTGATACAGCTATTGTGCTGATACACAGTTGCTGATACTGTGCAACACTCTGAAATTGATACAGGTACTGAAGCTGCACCCCGTGCCCTCTTGCTGCTGGTGCAGCTATCTACTGATACATGTAATGGACTGTACATGGACTGATACTGCTCTGGCTCGATGCTGCTATGATGCTCGGCTGCTGACCAATGTGCTCGAGCAGCTGTCTGCTATACAGTGGACTCGAGCCCTGGGAGCTGCTGCTGTTGTCCCTTCTTCCATCTACTGGACACTTCTGCTGTGCAGTGGAACCCCTCGAGTCAACACTTGTGCAGCAGCACTCTCCCTCCTTGTGCAGTTTGTTGTACCTCGATGGCTGCCACTGCCCTCTCACTCAAGCACACACAGACACACATACACAATTATACTTAACACATCTAAGTATATATATACTTCTCCATATACATAAACATATAAATATTTATATATATAAGTACATATATATATATATATATATATATATACATATATATAGATATCTAGCTACCTATATACATAGATACATATAACACAACCGACAAACTAAGATAGCTAGCTATACATCTATATATATAGTCCTCATATATATAAACTCACACACACACACACACACACACACACACACACACACATATATATATATATATATATATATATATATATATATATATATATATATATATATATAAGTACACATACAAATACATATAGTTATAGATCTATACATAACTTTAAACACTAATATATGCAAACATAGACACACACATATGTCCAAACATAAAATAAACTATTATAAACACTATATATATATATATATATATATATATATATATATATATATATATATATATATATATATATATATATATATATATGTAAAAAGGATCAAAACAAACACATGGAGTGCATCGCACCCGTATCACACTTTCTCTATGATACGCTTGTGATACGGCTCCAACGCACAATCAAATGCATTCCGGAGGACATGAGCAAGTCTAAAACATTAATTATGAATAATACATATAGTAATTAGAGTATCTACGTGTCAATGTCATAATATGATATGCACCAGGCCCGTGTCGGAGGAAAACCCCCAAAATCAACCCGTTTTGGCCAATTGACGAGATATGGCCTATACGTATCGAATTGTGGATACGACACTAGTCACAAACAAGAAATCAATTGTCATTTAGATCTATTAGACCCAATGACAAGTACTATATTTGTCAATATTAGAATTCTCCCAAAATTGGGACCAAATTGGACATAACTTTCACCGTAGGTCTCCGATGAACCTAAAACCAAATCATATGGGTAGCCTATGCATGTGGGTTAGTTTCTTATGGTTAAATCTTATATATAAGTCTAATATAAGAGAGAAAACTAAAACATACCTATTGGGAGATGGATTCTTAATGAAAAGTCTTTAATTGCCAAGTAGCTTCTCTTCTTGTAGATCTTGGCCTCCTTCTCCTTGCTCCTTGCTTCCTTCTTGTAGATTCTTGATGTAGAAGCCTCAATAAAGAATTTAAAAAGAGATTGGTAAAGAATTATTAGAGAATTGATGAGAGAATAGAGGGAATTTGGAAGAGGGAAAATTGTAGTTGGAGTAGAATAAAATAAGAGCACTCTCTCTCATCCTCCTTGTAGCCAGCCATTTAACCCCCTTCCCAAGCAATATAAAATGTCACAAATACCCCTTGGGGCCTCTCATGAAAAAATTAACTAGGGAGGAAAGGTTCTAGTCTAATGGTTTCTCTAAAAAATTAAACCTCCTAATCCATGAGCCTAATTCAAATGGCTCAATCTAAACTAATCTAAAATGTTGGTTCATTGTAATTCCCCTCACCCAAAAATAGGTATCTTGTGTGTATTTTATATTTCTTGTATTTGTTATAGATTTTTTTTTCAAATCAAATAAAATCCAATAATTTTATTAGGATACTTCACCGTGGTTTGCACATTAATGATATAGGAAAGCCCCAAAATCTATATCTCCCTTCATAGGAAGTAGCATACACAGGAGATACTACCGATAGGATCTTTTCGTGGCAAAGAAATTCGATCCTTTGGTGTTAGAATGACATTAGTGTAACGACCATAGATAAATTGTTAAATATTTTAATATTTTATATATATAATTTATTTTTTGTTATTTTCTATTCCAACTTCCTTCAATTAGCATCCCATAATTCTTCATGCCAAATTAGGTAAATTCTTTTTTTGTAAGATGTGCATATTATTTACTATTACCTATTTTGTTGAATATCCATTTAGTTATTTACTTAGTTAATTATATAATACAGTTATTTGATTTATTATAACTAGATAGATATCTAATTATTAATTATAAAATATTTTATAAAATATTTTGGGTGTAGTATTTTATTAAAACTTTACAAAATAATTTTCTAAAATTTATTTTGTGTGCAATATTATTTTTGGATTTTTAACCTCATCTATATAGGTAAATAAATAAATATATGGTTATTAATAAAAAATAATAATAATAATAATAATAATAATAATAATAATAATAATAATAATAATAATAATAGTGAGAATAATAGAAAACAAAAGAAAAAGAAAAAGAAAAAGAAAAAGAAAAAGAAAATAGTAATAATAAAAACACCTAAACCTACCCCTAATTCCTATTCACTAAACCTTAAACCAATAACTAATCCTAAACCTAACCCACGACCCCAGCAGCCAGACTCCCCTATCCCCGCGGCTCTTTCTCTATATATATACATTACGTATATATCTATATCAGACTAAACCCTAACCCTAACCGTAAACCTAAACCTAATCCCCTCGACGACACCCCCTCCGACCGACCGCAGCCCGACGTCGACCCCCCTGACGCCGTCCATCCTGCTCCGCCGCAACAGCCGCAGTCCGCCCCCGCCGCGCCCGTGTACACCACAGCAGCGCTGCCCCGAGTCCCCATCTTCAAGGTATCATATCTCCCTCATTTTTAATTCTTTTTGCGAGCGGTTTGTCCGTGTACATTCATAACCTAACCCTCTAGGATTTTCTTCAAGCGGGACGAGTTTTTGTGCCCTAGATCGGTCGAAAATTTGACCAAACATTGGTCGAAAAACTGACAAAAAATAGTCCAGAATTTTGAACCAAACTCCCATGTTCACGCCCAATTTGCCACCAACCTGTTTAATATTTTCAAAATCTAATTGAAGGATTTTCTTCTTAATATAACCAAGAATTTTATTGTTCTTTTAGTTTTTATTAATTTATTTTATGTGTTAAATTATTCGACCTCCAAAAAAACAAAAAAATTGATATTTTAAAATTAAAATTTTGTGATATGGAGTGTGCCCCACCAAACGGGACTGCCTCGTCGCTTACCAATTGTACCAAAAGGTGCATACGGTATATCTTGACGTGTGGACTTTCGCGGAAGTTGATTCGGATGTGTGTGCGCGTCGGAATCAACCCGTATCCGTAAAAAGTACTCGTATCGCGACTTTTATAAAATACCATCCCATTTTGTATACGCTCGTCGGAATGCGACAAAACTTGTGCCTTTGGATTCGTGGTATCACGCTGGTCCTGTGACCCAAGTTTTACATGATTCTGAGACAGTTGATCAAGTCGCCTATTCGCGGGCTCCACGGTTTGACTTTGAGGGCGAATTTGTGATCAGCTTACCGGAATCCAAAATTTAACATACCGTTGAGTTCGTATCAATGTTTAGAATTTCTTTGACCTATAATTTGTCCTATTTAGAGACCTTTACCGCTGGCACGCTTTTCGGTATAAGGGAGCCCACATGTGGATCCCGCTTTGATCAAAATTACCATTTTACTCATGTGTCCAAATTGGACGAAAGGGTAGTGTTTTCTAGCTATCTTGCTTATTCTGGAATATTAGTGATATTTATTTCAGCATCCGTAGATGTTCGTTCGGAGGCCATAGTTTCTGATCCTTTGTGCTTGAGATCTGGACACTTACACTACGCAGCTTTCTTGCCAGACCAGTATACTTTGTCATTATACTATGATTTACATTACATATGGTGCATGCATTTTATTTATGTTATTTAGTTCATATATTTTAACTGCTATATAAACTGCGCGTCCAAGAATACCTTGGGTGCAACGACGGTGACGTCGTATTTTGTCTTTATTATATATTATGTATGTCGACCTAGTTTTATGAGACCACCATATGATTATGAGGCATTCTTATATTTCATTAGCCGTGACACAGTTGTTACACGAGTGTGAGTCTCATATAGGACACGAACTTGCGTATTCGGCTGATCACTGGTACGTATGGGACGTGCGACGGATAGGGATAACTGCTGATAGAATTTTCATAATTAGAAGCCTTGATAGTTATTAAAGGTCTCATCGTGTCATGGATATGACATGCATAGAGCATGGTATAGGGAGGACAACAAGTAAGGCGTTTGGGTTCCTTTGCACTTTCCTTGTGTAACCCGCACGCTCCGCCGGAGATGCGTGGTCAGATGACCCCTATATATTATCTACAGGCGGCCTCTGACGTTCAAAAGATACCATGATTTTTAGGCCCCTGATTCTCTGAGAGAATTAAGCCAATCCTATTTTAGCCAGATAGCCCACGTGTTGGAAAGTTGTTCTCAAAGTGCATTCACATAGGTGGTTAGACGACCCTTTGGATGTTTATCTTCAGTATTTTATTGGCATGCTTCTATATATCTTGTTACGTCTTCTGAGGACCTGGTCCCTTTTCAGGTATAGACAATCATGACTATTTGTAGGAGCACGGATCAGGACTTGCTACTTTGATCTCTTTCGAGGAGGTATTCTCTTTGAGCCTCTTTGTTCATCAGATGTACTTATTTTGTTTCTCTTATATTCTTATTTGGTAGTAGATTTGTCTCCACCCAACTACTTGTTCTTATCAAGCATCTTATACTTGATTCAGTTATATAGTTAACTGGCTATTTATTTCTTTATAATTTTTGTGGATAAGATTTAGTTATGTCCTGCGACTTTTGACAAATATATACCACTTGTGAATCATTGTTCATAATACAGCGTACGTATGTGTTATAATTTTTATATATTGGAGTCTTCATATACATACGGCTGGCATGCTTACGTATTCCTAGTCCTACATTTTTTGGGACTGGGGCGTGACATATTTTTATGGTGGTCTATACAGGTCGAGAGTATATTATCTCGGTTATGTTACTGTTCCGAGCAAGCCTGCACCTAGGATTAGATTTTTAGGTCTCATCCATATTTGACTATGACTAACCTTCCTTTCAATCCATTCTATTTAAATAATTGCATCATGCTTGATTCATGTACTTCCCTAATGGTTCCTTAAGTATAGCCTCCTGCTAGAATATACGAATCCTTATTGTTAGGATGATAATTAGGGTAACATTACTACTAAGAATACAACTAGAATATTGACACATCACTAAGTTTAGAATACCTAATGAACCCTAGCATCCCTTACCTGTAGATTAATTGACCATTATCCCTTGATATATTTACGAAGGACTTGAGAGTAGTATAGACACTACTAGGGTTAGTTAGAAATTTGACCATATTGTTTGACCCTAGTATCGAGAAACCAATAGAAATCCAAGGTTGAATATTAGGACTAAACCTAAATTTCATAGTGAGATAGTATTAGAGAACTATAAATTTAGTTTCTTGTCGTGATATTAGTATAACAGTACCTTAGGAAGCCAAGCGGAATGAATAAAATATTTTTCTTGATCATACCTCGAACACAGAGATTAGCATACCACATTTTCTTAGGAAACTATGATATTATCAAGAGTCTCTCTATTTAATTTTATATCTTGTTCCTCCAAAATCTTAACGCTCACTATTTGTGCGATGACTAAAACTTTTCCTTCATCTTTCAATTCATGCCACCTGATCCTTCGGATTGTAGGCAAGTGATTTCCTTTTATGTTAGGATATATAGTTTACTAGATTTATAGTTGTTAATCTTGAATTTTAAAATTATGTGCTTAGTAGTTAGAACTTCACAGTTTGAGTTCCTCATTTAGATTATGATTTTATGATTATCCTTTAGTTTCAAATCAAGTAATCTATTCCACATATCTCAATACAGGTTATGTCCTCTTTCACTTGAGAGCCAGTAACTTCTCCATTCTTAATATTAACACATTGTTCTATAAGCACTATGATTAAGACTTTATGACCATTACCTATATAATGCAATAGGATACCCTAATAGGTACCAAGATCTTTTCTCGTATACCCCAATAAGATTTCTACTTTATTTACAAGGACAAGGTTATTTTATAGATTTCCCTTAAGGCAGTTATACTATTAGTTAATTCTTATAAGTTGGGTAGTATGCCTCACAACCTAGTATCACATAGTCATTTTGACCCATTAATGAAGTATAATTGAATGACACCAACTATAGACTTGCATAAGAAGATAGTGTTTATCCAAACTGTAGAACTTAGAGGTCCATACCCTATTTGGTCGACTAGAGACTTAGACAAGGAGTTAGTATGGCAACCATAGAGGCACAACACCAGACGAGTCTTATCTTCTTTGTGAACTTGAATTATTTTGTACCTTCTTTCATCATAATCCAGCGTACTTATATTTTCTGAACTACCTCGACCTATGCTGCTATTATAGCCTAGTTTTGCAAGCTTACTCTTTTATCGAGCTTGATTATGATATATATATTATTGGGTGCACACACTAATACATTGTCTAAAATCAGAATCAGTGTATTATGGTCTAGCTAACCTTAGTGTGCTTGGTTCGCTCTTCGTATGACTACTTTACGTGGATTAAGATATATAGTTGACTAGTAGGAGAATATACTTGTCCTCTAGACAGGTCAGAGCATATCATATCAGGTACATAACTGTTCTGATATGAATATGCGAATAAGAATTTACCAAAATAGGATTTCAATCCAAAACTGCCTTGCCAACTCTCTTTTGAATTCTTAAAATTGTCTTGAACCTTGTACTTGTATTCTATCACCTCCTCCTTGAATTCTTTATTATTGTTCTCCGTCTTCCTCTATTTTGGAAAGATGAATGTTCGTGCTTGGTATAAGTTTGATACACAGAGAGTACTAGACATACCCCATAGGTCAATAACATTACTTAGTGACTATCTTTCGTAATTAAGGGCACATCACATGTGATATATTTGGTGTTAACATTTTTGAAGATTGAATAACATGATTAAATAATTTGAGGAAGTTATTCTTAAATGTATAGCCTTATATGATAGATCGGTAATTCCAAGTTGGGTAGAAGTCACATTGTCAACTTAAGGTAAATTTTTTTTAGATTGTGATCAAGTAAGATTAGATTGAGAGATTTAAGTCATTTTAATTTTTAAATTTTTTTTAGAAGAATGATTAAGATGATGAGGATTTAATGAATTTCGATATCTCGATATTGCGAACCAAATTTATACTTTGAGCACATGATTTAAATTTTGAATATTGGAGATTGAATCAACAATTTAAATTTTGAGAAAAAAATATATAACTCTAAACATGAACATTGATGGATTGAACTCAAATTTTTATAGTTTGATAATTTAAATTAAAAGTTAAAATTTGATTGTTGGATCACCTATTTAAAATATTGAGGATGGAAGTTGAATTTAAAATTTGAAGAGTACAAAAAATCATAAGTAGAAAATATGAATAAAATTTGATTAGAATTGTGTATTGTTTAAAATCTAGAGGAGATTATGATAGTTGAAAATTATGATGTAAAATTTGATATGGGTTATTTAAATCTTGAAGAGGTATGGATTTGACTTAAATTTGGATGTTGATGATTTGAAAATCGAAAAGAGATTACAATAGGTTAAATTTTAATTTAAACAGTGGTTATTTTAAATTTGAAGTGATTGCGATAAATTTGAATAGATTTTGTTATTTAAATTTTTGGAAGAGATTGTGATTGACTTGCCTTATATACGAATGTGAAGGATTTAGCAAATCATGCCTTATTTTTAATTTCAAGAACAAAATTCTTTTAAGTTTGGTAGATTGTAACTCCCTCACCCAAAAATAGGCATATTGTGTATTTTGTATTTCTTGAATTTGTTATAGATTATTTTTTCAAATCAGATAAAACTCAATGATTTTATTAAAACACTACACCGTGGTTTGGACATTAATGATATAGGAAAGCCCCAAAATCTGTATCTCCCTTCATAGGAAGTAGCCTACACAAGAGACACTATCGGTAGGATCTTTTCGTGGCACGAAAATTCGATCCCTTGGTGTTAAAATGATATTAGTTTAACAACCATAGATTAATTGTTAAATATTTAGATATTTTATATATAAAATTTATTTGTGGTTATTTACTATTCCAACTTCCTACAATTAACATCTCATAATTCTCCATGCCAAATTAGGTAAAAAAAAAAATTTAACATGTGCATATTATTTACTATTACCTATTTTGTTGAATATCCATTAAGTTATTTACTTAGTTAATTAGATAATACAGTTATTTGATTTATTCTAACTAGATAAATATCTAATTATTAATTATAAAATATTTTGGGTGTAGTATTTTATTAAAACTTTACAAAGTAATTTTCTAGAATTTATTTTGTGTATAATATTATTTTTGAATTTTTAACCTCATCTATATAAGTAAATAAATATATATAAATAAATATATGGTTATTAATAAGAAATAATAATAATAATAGAAAAGAAAAGAAAAAGAAAAAAAAATAGTAATAATAAAAACACATAAACCTACCCCTAATTCCTATTCACTAAACCTTAAACTAATAACTAATCCTAAACCTAACCCACGACCCCAGCAGTCAGACTCCCCCATCCCCGCGGCTCTCTCTATATATATACATTACGTATATATCTATATCAGACTAAACCCTAACCCTAACCCTAATCCCCTCGACGACACCCCCTCCGACCGACCGTAGCCCGACGTCGACCCCCCTGACGCTGTCCTCCCTGCGCCGCCGCAGCAACCGCCCCCGCCCGCTCGTGTACACCGCAACCGAGCTGCCCCGAGTCATCATCTTCAAGGTATCATATCTTTCTCATTTTTAATTTTTTCGGAGCGGTTTATCCGTGTACGTCCACAACCTAACCCTCTAGGATTTTCTTTAAGTAGGTAGAGTTTTCGTGCCCTAGATTGGTCGAAAATTCGACCGAAAGTTGGCAAAAAAACTGACGTAAAACAGGCCAAAATTTTGAACCAAACCCCCCATGTTCACGCCCAATTTGCCACCAACCTGTTAAATATTTTCAAAATCTAATTGAAGTATTTTTTTTCTCAATATAACCTAGAATTTTTTTTGTTCTTTTAGTTTCTATTAATTCGTTTTATATGTTAAATTATTCGGCCTCCAAAACGACCCAAAATTTGATATTTAAAATTAAAATTTTGTGATATGGAGTGCGCCCCACCAAACGGGACCACCTTGTCACGTACTAATTGTACCGAAAGGCGCGTATGGTATATCCTGATGGGTGAACTTTTACGGAAGTTGATTCGGACGTGTGTGCGCGTCGGAATCAACCTGTATCCGTAAAAAGTCTCCGTATCGCGACTTTTGCAAAATACTACCCTATTTTGTGTAAGCTCGTCTAAATGCGACAAAACTTGCGTCATTGGATTCGTGGTATCACGCTGGTCCTGTTACCCAAGTTTTACGTGATTCTAAGATAGTTGACTAAGTCGCCTATTCGTGGGCCCCACGGTTTAACTTTGAGGGCGAATTTGTGATCGGCTCACTGGAATCCAAAATTGGATATACCGTTGAGTTTGTATTGACATTTAGAATTTATTTGACCTATAATTTATCCCATTTAGAGATCTTTACCTCTGGCATACTTTTCGGTGCAAGGTGGCCCACATGTCGATCCTGCTTTGACCAAAATTACCGTTTTGCTCCTGTGTCCAATTTGGATGAAAGGGTAGTATTTTCTAGCTATCTCACTTTTTTTGGGAACATTGATGATGTTTATTTTAGTATCCGAAGACGTTCATTCAGAGGCCATAGTTTCTGATCCTTTGTGTTTGACGTCTGGACGCTTACACTACGCAGCTTTCTTGCCAGACAAGTATACCTTGCCATTGTACTATGATTTATATTCCATATGGTGCATGCATTTTATTTTTGTTATTTAGTTCATATATTTTAACTGCTATATAAACTGTGCGTCCAAGAATACTTTGGGTGCAACGACGGTGACGTCATATTTTGTCTTTATTATATATTATGCATGTCGACCTAGTTTTATGAGACCACCATAAGATCATGAGGCATTCTTATGTTTCATTGGCTGTAGTACAGTTGTTACACGAGTGTGAGTCTCATGTAATCACCGGTACGTATGGGACATGCGACGGATAGGGATAACTGCTGATATAATTTGCATAATTAGAAGCCTTGGCAGTTATTAGAGGTCTCATCGTGTCATAGATATGACATGCATAGAGCATGGGATGGGGAGGACAACAAGTAAGGCATTTTGGCTCCTTTGAACTTTCCTTGTGTAACCCGAACGCTCTGTCGGAGATACGTGGTCAGATGACCCCTATATATTATCTACTGGCAGCCTCTGACTTCAAAAGACGTCATGCTTTTTAAGGCCCCTAATTCTTTGTTAGAATCATGCCAATCCCATTTTAGCCAGATAGCCCAAGTATTGGAAAGTTGTTCTCAAAGTGCATTCATATAGGTGGTTAGACGACCCTTTGGATGTTTATCTTCATTATTTTATTAGCATGCTTCTATGTATCATGTTACGTCCCTCAGAGGACCATGTCTGTTTCCCGGTGTAGATGATCATGACTATTTGTAGGAGCACGGATCAGGACTTGCTACTTCGATCTCTTTCGAGGAGGTTTTCTCTTTGAGCCTCTTTGTTCATCAGATATACTTATTTCGTTTCTCTTATATTCTAGTTTGGTAGTGGATTTGTCTCCACCCAACTACTTATTATTATCAAGCATCTTATACTTGATTCAGTTATATAGTTGACTGGCTATTTATTTCTTTATAATTTTTATGGATGAGATTTAGTTATACCCTGTGACTTTACGTATGTGTTATGGTTTCCATATATTGGAGTCTCCATATATATACGGCTGGTATGCTTATGTATTTCTAGTCCTACGTATTTTAGGACTGGGGCGTGACATTCATGCATTCTAATAAATGGGTTAGGTCCACTACACAAGTCTAAAATAAACTACAACTAGCAATCAATAATTAATATAATAATTAAATAATCATACATGTACAAATATTAAATATAATTAATCCAAAAATTAAAATTACCCTTGTTTATTACCAAACTACCCGTGAGTGAAAATGTGAGGGTGACAATCCTACCCACCTTAAAAAAAATTGCCCTCAAAATTAAGGTAGAAACTAACTACCAAAAATAACAATACAATGCAAGAAAGAATTATACCTCCCAGCTTGAACAGATATAGATATCGCTCGCATATCAGTCTCTCGCTCCCAGGTACTCTCTCCTGGCGAGTGATGCCTCCACGCGAAGCGCACCAAAGCAATCGTTTGGTTCCTCAGCACCTTCTCTCTCTGATCCATAATCTCTACTGGCTGCTCTGGATAGCTGAGAGTAAGGCCCACCTCTATCTCTGAGTGATCCAACACATGACTGGGATTGGCCACGTACCATGTCAAATGCAACACATGAAACAAGTTGTGCACTCTCTCTAATGCAGGTAGTAAGTCTAGTCTGTATGCAACTGTACCAACCCTCTCAAGAATATTGAAAGGTCCTATGAATCGCGGACTAAGCTTGTCGCCTCCACCGAAATGAATCATGCCACATGTCAAAGAAATCCTCAAGAAAACTAGACCGCCAACCTAGCACAAAATACAACTTTAGCACTCTAACAAACAACAATCAAACACAAGCAAGACAAAACTAAAGCTATACCTCAAACTCCAAGGGTCTCCGGTGGCTATCGGCCTAATGCCGCTGCCTGTCCTGCGCCACTCGAAGTATGTCCCTGATAATCTTTACCTTCTCTATTGCATCCACTACTATCTCTGGTCCCAATAAATCTCTGTCACCAACATCATCCCAGTACAACGGAGTACGGCACCTCCATCCATACAACGCCTCGAATGGTGATATCTCGATGCTGGCTTAGTAGTTGTTGTTGTATGAAAACTCTACCAAGTGAAGGTAGTCCTACCAAGAACCTCCAAGATCCAAAACAAGGTACGTAGCATGTCCTCGAGAGTCTGAATAGTCCTCTCTGACTGTCCGTCCGTCTGAGGGTGATAAGCAGTACTGAACTTGAGCTGAGTGCCCAAGCTAGCCTATAAACTCCTCCAAAAGTGGGACATGAAGCGACTATCTGATCTGAGACTATGCTCACTGGAACACCGTATAATCTAACAATCTGTCACACATACATATCTGCAAGCTTCTTCGTAGATGTACCCACTTTAAATGGCAGAAAATGGACTGATTTGGTCAACCTATCCACAATGACCCAAATCACATCTTTCTCTCCTAGAGAATGCAGAAGTCCTGATACAAAATTCATTATCACATGTTCCTATTTCCACTCCGAAATGGGTAAAGGCTGAAGCAATCCACCTGGCCTCTATCTCTCTTCCTTGACTTGCATGCAAACTAAGCATCTTGACACGAAGCTAGCTACCTCCCGCTTTATGCCATACCACCAGACATACTCTCTCATGTCTTTATACATCTTGTTAGCACGAGGATGCATAGAGTACTGAGAACGATGTGCCTCCTGCAGAATCTTCTCGTGCAATGCTCCTCTCGGTACACATAACCTGGTACCGTATCACAATGATCCATCATCTGGGACGATAAAGTCCTATGCCAGCCCTAACTGAACCTGTGCTATGATGCTCCTCAGAGACTCATCCTTATACTGTCCGACTCTGACTCGGTCCATCAGCTCTGACTGAACCTGAAGTCCCCACATCTGTGCTGCGACTCCAGGAACTAGAACCTCAATGCCCAAACTATCAAGATCTGCCAATATATGTTTGTCTCTAGTCAAGAACATAGCCACGGAATACCTGCTTAAAGCATCCGCGACTATGTTGGCCTTCCCTGGATGGTACTGCAAGGATATGTCGAAGTCTTTCATCAACTCCAACTATTGCCACTGCCTCATGTTGAGCTCTTTCTGTGTAAACACATACTTTAGGCTTTTATGGTATGTGAAGATATCTACTCTCTCTCCATATAAATAATATTTTTATAATTTAAGAGCAAAGATAACCGCTGCCAACTCCAAATCATGGATAGGGTAGTTCTTCTTATGTGGGCGTAATTGCCTGGAAGCATAGGCAATCACCTTCCCGTGCTGCTTAACACACAACCCAAACCCTTCCCTGATGCATCATTGTAAATAAAAAATCCTTCTACTCCTGATGGTAGTGTCAAGATGGGAACACATAGTTAATCTTCTCTTCAGCTCCTCAAATGCTGACTAAGAATCCTTAGTCTAGACGAATTCTACGTCCTTCCTGGTCAGTCTAGTCATCGGCTCTACAAGTCTGGAAAAGTCCTAAACAAACCTCCGGTAGTAGCCCGCCAATCCAAGGAAGCTCCTGATCTCTTCTACTGAACTCGGGATAGACCACGATTCAACTGCTAAAATCTTCTTCGGGTCTACCGAGATTCCAACTCCTGTAATGACATGTCCAAGGAATTCAACCATATCAAGGAAGAATTCACACTTCGATAACTTGCCATACAGCTTCTCCTTCCTGAGGGTCTCCAGAACAATCCTCAAGTGCTGCTCCCCTCTGGGGTCTTCGAATATATCAGAATATCATCAATGTAGAATATAACAAACTGGTCAAGGTACTGATGAAACACCTTGTTTATCAGGTTCATGAATACCGCCGGGGCATTGGTCAACCCAAACGACATCACCAAGAACTCGAACTGTCCATAACGAGTCCTGAAAGCTGTCATCGAGATATTTTTCCTCTTCACTTTCACCTGGTGGTACCCTGACCTCGAGTCTATATTGGAGAATACCTTCACTACGCTCAATTGGTCAAACAAGTCATTAATCTGCGATAATGGATATTTGTTCTTGGTAGTGAGGTTATTAAGTGTCCTGTAGTCGATACATATACGTACCGACCCATCCTTCTTTGGTACAAAAAGTACTAGAGCACCCCATGGTGATAAACTAGAATGGATAAATCCCTTATCTTGTAACTCATCCACCTGTTTCTTCAACTCCGTCAGTTCGCTGTTGTTTACTCTATAGACGTGCTGAGAGATCGACTATGCGCCTGATACTAAATCTATAAAGAATTCTACATCTCTGTCCGGCGGCAACCCCATCAACTCCTCTAGAAAGACATCCAAGAACTCCGTAATCAACGGATGTGGCGGCTCTTGCTCTTCTACCAAAGCTCCACAGAAATTTTCTTTGCTCTGCTCTGCTCCTCGGACGAACTCGAACTCTGGCTCACCTGGCGTCTGAAATAAAACTCTGCCTCCATGGCAATCGATACTAACGTGATGTCTACTCAACCAATCCATCCCGAGTACAATATCATAACTCGGAAGTGGCATTACAAGCGCTCATCTCACGGCCTCCCAAATAAACTTTCTGGTTCTTGCAAACTTCACTGACCAGGATAATGCCACCCCAAGTCGTAATCTTGCAAGACCTCGCCAACGGTCCAGACTCAAGATAATGCCTCAAAGCAAAAGATACAAATACAAAGCTATAAGAAGCACCAGAATCGAACAAGATATGAGCTGGAAATGAGTCGAGATAAACTGAACCTGAGATGACATCACCAATCGGCTCCTCCTTCTCGATAGTCAAGGCAAAAGCTCGCCCCAGTCGCTGCGCTCCTCTCTACTGCTGATATTGGGCAAACTACTGCTGCTGTGGTGGAAGAAGTCCTTTCTGTTGGCCCACTGGTGGTCTAGCGGGTGCCTTTGTGCCTGTCCTCTACCCTGAGCTGGATGAGCTGGGACTTTGGGACAAGCCCACAACTGATGATCTCCCGATCCTCAGAATAAGCATTGGCCTGGCCTCATCCTGCATGCGTCCCATCCGTGTCCTTGCTTCTTACAAAAAGTGTAACGAACTGCTGTCCTAGGGATCTGATGCATCTGCTGAGCCGGCGCTCTAGCTGGCCCGTGATACTGCTGCCTCTGGTGCTGGTAAGGCCTCTGGTGCTGCTGCTGGAAGTGAGACCTCTTTGCTGGACCCGTGTTGTTGTTGGATCCTCATGTGTCCCTCGGCCTCGTAGAGCCAAGCTCTAAGTCAACCTCTGCTCTCTGTGCCTGCCTGAGTATCTCCTCGAAGGTGGCAGTAGGATCTCCATTGGTGTGGGATTTGAATTCCCGGTTCAGACCCTTCCTGAACTTCCTTGCTCTGCCTCTAGGGTTCTAACTCTCCACAAAGTTACCTAGACGACAATACTCCGTCGCATACTAGTCCACTGACGTACCTCCCTGGACGAGGTACTGGAACTGACTCTCCAAAGATGTAAGAGCCACATATGGGAAGAACTTCTCCTTGATGTCCTTTAGAATCTGTACCAGCCGCAGGTTCCGCTCAATATCCTCGATCCACTCTTCCATATAGATAATCCCCTCTGTGCCCCTGAAGTCCTTCAGGACCATCCTCTTGAAGTCGATGATGGTACCAGGCCTCGGCTGATACAGAATAAACTGAGATGGTGTCGCCTGTGGCTGGGCTGGAGTAGCTCTCTCCACTGCTGTAAGTACGATCTGGTGAGCGTTCTCCATGCTCTATCGCAGGACCTCTGACTGTCGTTGTTGCACCTCCATCATCTGCTAGAAGAGCGCGAATATCTGCGTCTGTTCAACTACAGGTGGTGGAGGTGGAAGATCCTCGGAAGCTGCCTGTCCTCTCCTCGATACTGGAGGTGGAGCACCTCTGAAAGCTGCTATCGATACGCCCACCTGGACTGGTGAAGCTGACCTCCTGAAGGTAGGTGCTGGACCATCGTCCGAGGGTGCTGCCCTCAAGGGTGATGAAGTGACTGATCGTACTGTCGCGACACCTGATCCCTGGGAGCGCATCTTCGGTGGCATCCTAAAGATAGATTAAAATATTGAATATGATACGATATCATCAAAGAAGGACAGAACTTTATTCAAAGTAAAGCAATATTCAATACATAAGGATTTGTAAAAATAGATATTAAAAATTTTCTAGGTGTGATTGAGTAAACTCTCAGCCTAAATCATATTTTTTAAACAGGCCTGTAGCAGTACTCTAGACGAGCACAACTACAAAATCTATCTAGAGTTGCAAGTAGTGCAATATTATAGGATAGATGAGCCTGCATGGTCTACCACTAAAAATGTGTCATGACCCGTATCCGAATATTCAGGCACGAGTACGTGGTTACGCCCAGCCTACGCCGCAGAATAGGCGGTAGAAACTGTCTGGTCATTTCTAACAATCTAACATCTCAACAATATAATATGGTACATGTCAATAATCTCAACTCCGTATAGAGGAGAAATATGGTATCTCACATGAATAACTAATCTCAATCACAAAAGAACTAGGGAAGAATAATGCACGAATGAAAGCGAAGGAAAAAATAAGATACAATCCACAATCAGAAATAATATACAAGATATGAATCCACCAAAAGAATAGCCTAATACAATCCAAAACAAAATATAACTAGACCTCCTCGGGCTCTGCAACTAAGTCCTCCTAGTCTATAGGAGTATCCTCTTTAGGTACGCCGTTCTGCGGCCCGTAGAATGTGGGACACTGCTCTATAAGCTAGTCATCTAGAAAAAATATATCCAGTCAGGATTAGAGCAAAGTACATACCTATGAAAGCAGTTCAATAGCATAATCGAGCATATAAACAAATATAGAAATGAAATACAAGATCACTAAACATATGAATGATGAACAATAGATATATACAGGTAATGTACGAGGATATAGATCAACAATATAAATATCAGCAATATGATAAAGTAAACTACAATCTAAACTAACTAATGTGCCTCAGAATATAAGTTTATTATATGATCGGGTTGGGTGAACATAATCAGGTAAGACGGATTATAAGTGAGATTTGTAACAAGAATGTACACGATGTAATAATGGCTTTGAGCACATAATCAACTCCTACTCTCCCACCCCTAACTATTACCGATGGATCCAATCACGACACGCTACGAACAAGAAATATAACCATAACATGAGCAGTATGTGAACATGAAATATAATTAATATCCAATATACACGATGAGATACAATTTATATAAGTACCCGCTTAACACGGTAGGGGATAACATCTCCTGACGGGATACATATAGCACCAGTCCGTGAAATCACTATGTCGGGATCAATGTATACAATTCTAGAAAATGCATATATACAATATTATAAATTAAAAACGATCAAAAAATGTACTCGCCCGACGTCCTAAGCAAGGTGTGTCTCTCGATGCCCAAGCTGGTGTCACACAACCTATATATGGTATGTTGCATCAATACAAGGTTCAAGAATAAAAATAAGTTAAGTTGATGCAATTCTAGGTCGATACGTCATTTCTAAGTCAAACCAATGAAATCTAGGTTATAAGAGTCTAACACTAAGTCACTACGTCGATACACTATAAAACTATTCTATACAAACTAATCTAAGAGACAACAGGGCACTCAAAGAGCCGTATCCTAAGATACGCAAGTTTCTGAATATGAAAATAGTATTTACGTATATATATACAAGTCAATAGATATAGCATCTATACCAAATAATGAATTTAGGATACTTTGACCTTGCACAAATGCGTATCACAAACCACACTCCAATCTCGATACGCGAACCCAAAACTTTAAGTATCGACACCTACCTTGGTAATACCTTGGTATCTCAAGGTAACCCAACACCTTATTGTATATAGCTAAAAAATATATATGTCCCCCAATACTAAACCATATGCCATTCCTAGCTATTAAATACTATAACTACTAACATACAAAATATTCACTAATCAATACAATATACTAATACAATACATATCTAACTAACTATATTAATGTGTCAATATAAAACCTACTAACTAGTAACATGTATACTTACTAACATACATAGACACTTAACCTCTAACTAATACCCATTACAAACTACAATACCAAAAATCTTTATTAACTGAACTACTACCCTGTATTGCTGATACTGTGTTTAGCCCACAATGATATACTGATTTTTAGCTGAACTGATACTGAAAGGATACTGAAGGCCGAATTCCCTAATATGGATATTGATACAGCTACTGTGCTGATACACAGTTGTTGATATTATGGTAAACTCTGAAACCGATTCAGGTACTGAAGCTGCACCCCGAGCCCTCTTGTTGTTGGTGCAGCTATCACTAATACAAGTAGTGGACTGCACAGGGACTGATACTGCTCTGGCTCGATGCTGCTATGATGCTCGGCTGATGATCACTTTGCTCGAGCAGCTATGTGCTGCACAGTGGACTCGAGCCCTGGGAGCTTCTGATGCTGTTGTCCCTTCTTCCATCTGCTGGATACTGCTGCTGTGTAGTGGAACCCCTCGAGTCAATGCTTTTGCAGCAGCACTCTCCCCCCTTGTGCAGTTTGCTCCACCTCGATGGCTGCCACTGCCCTCTCACTCACTCAAGCGCACATAGACACACAAACACGATTACACTTAACACATCTAAGTATATATATACTTCTCCATATACATAAACACATAAACATTTACCTATATAAGTACATAAATATGCATATATATAGATATCTAGCTACCTATATACATAGATACATATAACACAACCTACACACTAAGATAGCTAGCTAAACATCTATATATATATACTCCTCATATATATATATAAACTCAAACACATATATACGTATATATATAAGTACACATACATATACATATAGTTATAGATCTATACATAACTTTAAACACTAATATATACATACATAGACACACACATATGTCCAAACACAAAATACACTATTATATACACTATATATTACATACATAGCATATATATATATATATATATATATATATATATATATATATATATATATATATATATAAATACACATGCACGTATAGTAAAAAAATCAAACAACAAACACGTGGAGTGCATCGCACCCGTATCACACTTTCTCTATGATACGCTTGCAATACGGCTCCAACACACAACCAAACGCATCCTAAAGGACACGAGCAAGTCTAATACATTAATAATAAACAATACGTATAGTAATTAGAGTATACATGTCTGTATCACAATGTGATATGCACAAGGCCCCGTGTCGGAGGAAAACTCCCAAAATCAATATGTTTCGTCAAATTGATGAGATACGACCTACACGTATCCAATTGTGGATATGACACTAGTCACAAACAAGAAATCAATTGTCATTTAGATCTATTAGACCCAATGACAAGCACTGCATGTGTCAATCTCGGAATTTCCCTAAAATTGGCACCAAATTTAACATAACTTCCACCGTAGGTCTCCGGTGAACCTAAAACCAAATCCTATGGGTAGCATTTGCATGTGGGTTGGTTTCTTATGGTTAAATCTCTGATCTAGTGTCTAATAGAAGGGAAAAACTAAAATATACCTATTGGGAGATGGATTTCTAATAAAAAGTCCCCAATTGCCAAGTAGCTCCTCTCCTTGTAGATCTTGGCCTCCTCCTCCTTGCTCATTGCTTCCTTCTTGTAGATATTTGATGTAGAAGCCTCAATAAAGAATTTAGAAAGAGATTGTAAAAAATTGGTGGAGAATTGATGAGGGAATGGAGGGAATTTGGAAGAGGGAAAATTGTAGATCTAGAATTTAGAGTAAAATAAAATAAGAGTACTCTCTCTCCTCCTCCTTGTGGCCGGCCATGTAACCCCCTCCCTAAGCAATATAAAGTGTCACAAATACCCCTTGGGGCCTCTCATGAAGAAATTAATTAGGGAGGGAAGGTTCTAGTCTAATGGTTTTTATAATAAATCAAACCTCCTAATCCATGGGCCTAATTTAATGGGCTCAATCTAAACTAATCTAAAATATTGGTTAATGCATTCTAATAAATAGGTTAGGTCCACTACACAAGTCTAAAATAAACTATAACTAGCAGTCAATAATTAATATAATAATTAAATAATCATGCATGCACAAATATTAAATATAATTAATCCAAAAATTAAAATTACCCTGTCAATTACGAAACTACCTTTGAGTGAAAATGTGAGGGTGACACACTTGAAGTCAATGATGGTACCCGGCCTCGGCTGGTATGGTATGGGATAAAGCGGTTCGGTCTGTGGCTGAACAAGTGCTACCTTCTTCAAAGTAGCTAGTACTAACTGGTGAGCACTCTCGATGCCCTGACGTAGGATATCCTTCTATCTCTGCTGCACCACCATCATCTCCTGGAATATAGCGAATATATGTGTCCTGTTTGATGGCATAGGTGGTGGGAGTGGAAGATCCTCCGTGACTGATAGAACAGTCCCCGAAACTGGTAGTGGATCACCCCCAAAAGTTGTTGCTAAAATGCCCACCTGGACTGGTGAAGCAATCCTCTGAGCGGAAGAAGGCAGAACTATCGCTGCTGGCTCTCTCTGAGGTGACGAAGTAACGGACCTCGCCGAGACTGCTCCAGAGCACTTCGATCGGGTCTTCGGAGGTATCCTGAAGATAGATTCAAAATAAAAGACTCAATATTGTGCAAGATATGATAGCATCAAGGAAGGGCAATAATATTTCAAAGAAAGCAAAAATTTAGATTGATAAGGATAGCAAAATCAATAGATTGGAAATATTTTCTAGTTGTGATTGAGTATCCCCTCATTTTATATCCCTAGTCCTATATCCTATAGCAGGCTTGTAGTAATACTCCAAGTCTGTGTACTACTATTTGACTTGCATGGGCTACCACAAAAATGTGTTACGACCCACACCTGGTATAAGGCCACGAGTACGTGGGTACGTCCAGCCTACGCTGCAGCATCGACGGTAGAACGTTGTATAGGTCAACAATACTATCTAAACATCTCACACAAATATATATATATATATATATATATATATATATATATATAAAATTAATTTATATGTCATGCTACCTCAACTCCAATGGAGGACAATATGATAATATGATGATGGTAATTAATACTCAATCACAATAATAAACTAGAGGATGATATGGCACGATATGGAATATAAGGAAAGAATAAAGTCACAATAAATCACAAGTCCAAGACTAATCTCAACACAAGATCTCAAATAATAATACAATACCAAAGTGTCTAACTGACATATACAATATTATGAATAAATTAACTATGCCTCAACAACTGCTGGTACTAACTCAACAGGCTCTACGGATGATAACTCAACTAGCTCGCCATCCTGTGGCCCGTAGTGGTAGGACACCAGTCCTCTAATGAATCTTTAAAATATATATCCAGTCATGATTGAAGCAATGTACAACCCAAATAGCAGTTCTAATAATTGACCAAAACTATAAAACAACAATAATAATGAAAATAAATGATGGAAGTAACTGATCTAGCATATATCACGAGAAACAATATCATGGTAAAATAATGGCAAAAAACTGAGAAAAATATAGTGAGAAACAATAATGTAATGAACTGGAATAAATAAAATAATATATAAAATATGCCTTGAAATATTAGTAAGATAATGTGATCGACTTGGGCCTAACATGGGCTATATATAAAAGGTGAGCTAGCGTGATCATGCGTGAGTTGTAAGATCTGAACTATCACAGGCTACACTAAATTATGGGCTATAAGGTTTGATCACATATCCACTAATACGTTTCCAACCCCCGACTAGTACACGGATCCAAATCACGACATATTATAACACGTATATCATACTACACGGTCTATCATACTACACGGTCTATAATACATGCACAATGATCACGGTCTATATAATGTCACCCTCACTTTCCAACTAAGGGTAGTTTGGTAATTTGGTATGTGTATTTATATTTTAGGAATAAATATTAGTTATTAGTATGCTATATATTTAATTGTGCCTTGTATTATTTATTTATTAATTAGTGGACTAGCCTATTAATTAGACTTGACACTTGTGAACCAATTAGACTTACCATGACAACTAGTTAGCCAAACTTGGACCAAAGCCCATTAGGCCTTTCTTATTAATTAATTAAGGAGAGTTAACTTAATTATAATTAGTGTAAAAACTTTCCAAAATGATTACCCTTAATTATTCCTCACAATTCACCATGTAGGGATAACTTGGACCTTTGGAAGTGACTTGGGAAAGGAGGAAGGGTGCCGGCCACTATTAGAGGGGGCTCTCCTCTCTCTCTCTCCTCTCATTTGTATACGTGTAGGCCGTATCATGGTATTTTATGATACGGTACGACATGGGATCCAATTTTGGGTTTTTTGCACAATTACTCTTCAATACTCACTGTGGCAAGTTACTCTAGTTATATAATAGTGTAATTGATACATATTAGTATTTATTATGGTGAATTTTGGGTTTTGGTGTTTCTATTGAGAAAGTATCATAAGTATATTATATATTGCATGTTTGGTGTTTGATTTAATGTGCTAGGTGTGCTATTGTATAGGTATATGTGTATAACCACTGTAGTGCATTCATTTAGAGTTATTGTTGGTGTGCATTGGTGTACATCACTGTGACAATCATAGGGCTTTGGGACTGGGTTACCCGAGCTTGTCAGGGCTGAATTAGAGTGTTCAGGCCTGTAGATGACTGTCATAGTTTTTGGTCGGTGATTGGATCTGTCATGGATGGTTAAAACTATCAATGATTGGAGGAGAGGAACTGATGTGCGCACACAGCGGGTCTGCCACAAGATATATGAGCAACAATATATCAGGGATGTCCTTGTCGGGTGTGATTGTGGTGTTCACTTATTTGACTATAAAAGAGGATTGAATGCGTTCACTTGGTAGTTTGAGAGATGCCTGATGGAGGTGGATTGTCGTGATTCAGTTGTTTGGTGGGGAGCTTGTGCTATTTGGCAGATATGAAGGGTATAGGACCGTCGGGTAGTAGATGAGAAGTATTAGTGTGAAGTTAGGTTGGTGTATACAGTGGTTAGTATATATCTAAGTTTGTATAAGTTAGATATAAGTTAAGTGTATAGTAGAGAGTATCAGATCAGGTATCAGAGGATAGTATATTAAGTATCAACAAGTGCAATAACGGGATTTTGTGTCTGTGCACGAGTTGTGAGTGAGGGATTATTATTGGTATCACTGGGGTACACTGGTGTGTGTAGTAAATGGATAACTATAGAGAATACAGTGGAAATAACTAGAGTGGCTGTTGGGGAATGTTTACTGAGAGCATTAGTTTTTAGCATTAGCTTAGATGCATCCGACATCAAGGTAAGGCATGGTAGCAGTCACAGTAGCAGTACTAGCAAGTAGCAACACTATTGTTAGATTGGGGTATCAACTAGTAGTATTATCAGTGAGGCATTAGAGTGTGTGTGGGAGTGTACTCTTGGTTAGGACTGTAGATGCTCGAGCAATAGAATTTGGTCTAAACTGGAGGTAATAGCAAGTGCACTGATGTGCACTTGCTTCAGGGAGCATCTCAAGATGGAGTATCTGAGAACTGGGATAGGAAAGTGTCACGACCCGCACCCGGTATAAGGGTACAAGTCGGGAACAACGTCCAGCCTATGCCGCAGAATCGGCGGTAGAACATTATTTGGGTAATCAATCTAGAAATATAATGAACCACCAACAATAACAATTTACTCAATCACAGATCTAATGATGGAAATGAACACGAATCAGATAAAGAATATAATAGTCACAATAAAACTCATGAGTCTAAAATAATACATCAATGAGTCTGGAAGAAATACTAACAAATAAGCCGAAGACAAATCCAGTAAAAGAAATACTACGAAGCCACTACACTCGGGTCATCTGTCTCAGTCGGGATAAGTTCCTCCTGAACCAGGGTCTCAGACTATAAACCTACAACATCTTGAGGTCCATAATGTGTAGGGTACCAGTCCTCAGTGTCATCTGGGAAAAATATATCCAGTCAGGAAAGTACCAGAGTACATCTCTAACAGCAGTTCTAATCAATGATAAAAACTATATAACAGTAAATAGATGTGAATATACAAGATGCTCAATAGATACAAGAGATACACAATAAAGAAATACTGGAATAAATACAAGAATGAACAATATGACAATGAACAAGAATACTAATGTTCAAGTTTGCGAGTAGCAGCTTTAACATGTGATCGGCTTGAGAACTTGTATAAGAATATAATGGCCTGGCTGATCATACGTGCGGTGTATGATCAACACTCACAAGGATCAAGACATGCACAAGGAGGGTATGATCATATATCTACACAAAAATACTTTCCATCCCCGACTGGTATAATAGATCCAACCATGGTATGTTATGGCACGGGATTCTCTAGGAAGATAATCTCCCCAAGAATCAGTGTCTGTACATGCATAAGATAATCAATGAAACAAGACTTGCACAAGATATACCATATACAAGGAATAACATCTCATGACGAGATCCGGATATACCAATCCGGGTAACCAGCATGTCAAGAAACATGGATATCTATACTAGATACAACGAACATAGAGGATATCATAAACAAGAAACTATCAGAGAATGTACTCGCCTGAAGTCCAATAAATGGTCTCACAGATGTCTGATACTATGCCTCGAAGACCTAGATATGGAATACAACATCAATACAAGGTTTCGGATAAAAAAAAAGTTAAACTAGTCAACTTCTAGGTCAACAAGTCAATTCTAAGTCAAAAGTCAAACTAAGTCAACTCTAAGGTCAACTATGGTCAACTGCCTAATTCTAGGTTGCAAAAGTCTGCACAAGGATATTGGGTTTAAATACTAAAGTCTAAGTTACAAAACCCATATCTTAAATACTAGGATACCGTATCTCCGGATACATAAATCCATAGATAAAGTAAAATATCACATACAATGCCAAAATAATATTATTAAATAAAATCTTAAAGACAAACATCAAAAAGGTACCTTGGTTTTGAACCAACTTGGTATTACAACATAAAATCATAATCTTGATACCCCAAACCCAATACCTTGGGTATTCCCAATTACCTTGGTATTTACCTTGGTATCTCAAGGTAATACCCCAAACTTGTTTATACTAACTACCCGTAATATACATATGCTATACTAATTATTCTTATAAGCAATTTAAGAATATATTTACTTATATATTAAATGCCAATATATATATATATATATAAGTATTTTTATAGAAATCTGCCAACTGTCACTAAAAATAGTCTCTAAAACTCTGATACCCAGATACGCTGACCCTTTAGTGACGGTTCTGCCCGTTGCTAAATCTGTTGTCGCTGCTGTTGCTGACTGTTTCTGTTGCTGCTGCTGCTTTGGCGACAGTTTGCGGTCGTCGTTAAACTGTTATCGCCGCTACTGCTGACTGTTCTCGCTGATACTGCTGCTTTGGCGACGGCGACGGCTGCTGTCACCTTTTGTTGTTGTTGCTGCTACAACCGCTGCTGCTGCTTTGTTGTAACGCGGCTGCTGTCACCCTTTGCTGCTATCACTGAATCATTATATATATATATATATATATATATATATATATATATATACACTTACATCTATAATTATTAATACATGCAAATACTACATGTAAATATACATACACTCTTACCACCATATTTATGTATGTAATAGTAATATATGTATATACATAACACCATATTTAATTACATATATATATAGCTTATACATATAGGATATATATATATATGCACACAATATTATAAATAGTAATATATGTATATACATAACACCATATTTAATTACATATATATATAGCTTATACATATAGGATATATATATATGAACAATATTACATAATATAGTATCATATATATATATATATATATATATATATGTATATATATATATATATATGTATATATATATATATATATATATATATGTATATATATATATATATATATATATGTATATATATATATATATGTATATATATATATATATATATGTATATATATATATATAGTTATCCTCAAAATAAAATATGTACATAATAAATACATGGTACTATAGACACATACATAGTATTATGTATATATATAACTATACATATATGTTTACCTATACATAATCAAACAATAATATGTTACCCATATATATAAATAGGACTATAACAACATATAATTATCTATTGAACATATGCATATCTATACATACTAATATATATAATTATACTTATAATTAGAAGAATAGCCATCTAACAATATATATACACTTATAATATATACATATATACATAGATCTAAGACATAATATTATATAAATATAATTACACAACAATATATATATATATATATATATATATATATATATATATATATATATAATTTTACATCACAATGATAAGAGAACTAGATTTACAATTTAAATTACACAACTAGATGGATCGTATCACCCCGTATCCCACTAGATCTAGGATACGCTTGCGACACGAGTCCTACACACATCCAAACATACTCTGAAGGACACAAACAAGTCATATATATTATTTATGAATAATAAGAAGTCAAATACAAATCTACGTATCTGTGTCAAAATGTGACATGTACAAAGTCCCGTGTCGGAGAAAAAACTCCCAAATCAACACGTATCACCAAATTGTTGGGATACGACCTACACGTACCCAATTATGGATATGACACTAGCCCCAAACACACAAGCACATGCCAAACTGATCTATAGAACTAATTGACACACACAATAATTGTCAATCTCGGAATTCCCCCAAAATTGACACAAAAAGCACCATAACTTTCTCAATAGGCCTTATATGAACACAAAACCAAATCCAATGGATAGCCTATGCATATGGGTTGATTTTCCATGATTAAATCTCAGATTTAGAAACTAATTTAAGGGAAAAAACTGAATTGTACCTATTGGGAGATAGATTCCCAATGAAACCTCCCAATATGATAAAATTGGCCTCCAACTTGTAGATCCTTGCTCCTCTTTGTAGATCCTTTCTTCCTCTTTCTAGATCCATGCTCTACTAGCCTCCAATGATGATTTGTTAAGGAATTGGGATAAAATTTGGTAGGAAAATAAAGTGGGAATGAAGGAATTTGGTTGAGGAAAATTCTAGATCTAGTTTCCAAATGAAAAGAGGAGAGAGAAATTATTTCCCCCTCTCTATATAGGTCGGCCCCCTTTCCCCTTCCTCAAGCTACCATTAATTGTCCAATATACCCCTTGGGGCCTCTCATGAAGAAATAATTAAGGAAGGAAGCTTCTAGTCTAATGGTTTAATTAATTTAATCCATCTCCTTAACAATGACCTTTCTAATTGGGCTCAAATCTAACAATTAATTTATGTTAGTCCATGGGTCTAAACTAAACTAGTTAGGTCCACTAACACAAGTCCAAAATAAATACCTAACATCTAACAACTATTAAATAATACAACAAATAATTATTATCATGCACAATATTTAATTAATTATGAAATTACTAAAATATCCTTTTCTAGAAATGTGGTAGTGACAAGTCTACCCTCCTTAAAATAATTTCGTCCTTGAAATTCAAAGACGAAAACTACCCTCCCAGAACAATAGATCATAACAAAAGAACTAAGAACAGAATAAACTATAAAAGAACATACCTCAAGGCACAAACAAATATGGGTAACGCTCTCCCATTTCATCCTCTCTCTCTCTCCCAGGTAGACTCCTCTGGAGAGTGATACCTCCATGCGACATGCACCAAAGGAATAATCTGGCTCCTCAGCACCTTCTCTCTCCGATCTAGAATCTCAACTGGCTGCTCTGGAGAGCTAAGAGTAGGGCCTACCTCTATCTTCGAGTGATCCAATACATGACTAGTATCTGCCACATATTATCTCAACTGTGACACGTGAAACACATTGTGCACTCCCACCAATGTAAGTGTAAAGTCTAGTCTATAAGCAACTGCATCGACCCTCTCTAGAATAGTAAAAAGTTCGATGAATCGCGGACTAAGCTATCCGCCTCCACCGAAGCGAATCGTGCCTCGTGTCGGAGAAATCCTCAGAAATACCAAACTACCAACCTAGAACAAAATACAACCTTAAGAACTTAATCTATAACAAACAACCAATAATAAGCACAAAACAAAAATCTAAAACTATACCTCAAACTCCAAAGGTCTTCGGTGGCTATCGGCCCAATGCCGCTGTCTGTCCTACGCCACATGAAGTTTGTCTCTGATCAACTGAACCTTCTCCGCTCTATCCACAACCATCTATGGCCCAAGCAAAACTCTCTCTCCAACATCATCCTATGACAAGGGAGTACGACACCTTCGGCCGTACAGAGCTTCAAAAGGTGACATCTCTATACTAGTCTGGTAACTGTTGTTATAAACAAACTCTACCAAATGGAGATGGTCCTCCCAAGAACCCTCAAAATCTAGTACATAAGTATATCCTCTTGAGTCTGAATAGTCCTCTCTGACTGCCCATTTGTCTAGGGATGATATGCAGTACTGAACTTGAGCTGAGTGCCCAAACTCTCCTGCAAACTCTTTCAGAAATAAGAAGTGAAACGACTATCCCGATCCGAGACTATGATGACGAAAACTATATGTATCCTAACAATCTATCTCATATACATCTCTGCCAGCTTCTCCGTAGACAAACCCACCTCGAAAGGCAAAAAGTGGGCCGACTTGGTCAACCTATCAATGATGACCTAAATTGCGTCTTTCCCTTCTAGAGATCATGGAAGTCCGGATACATAATCCATAGTAATGTGCTCCTACTTCCACTTTGGAATGGATAATGGCTGAAGTAACCCTTCTGGCCTCTGCCTCTCGACTTTCACCTGCTGCACACTAAGCATCTGGATACAAACTGTAGCACTTCCCTCTTCATGACATACCACCACACACTCTCTCGCATATCCCGATACATCTTGTTGGCACCTGGATGTATGGAATACTGAGAGCGATGCGCTTCCTGCAATACCTCCTCACCCAGCTCCCCACAAGGCACACACAATCTAACTCCACGCCTCAAAGATCCATCCTCAGCAATGGTGAAATCATCCTCCAATCCTGCCCTCACATGAGCTCTGATACTCCTCAGAGATACATCCTCATACTGTGATGTCTTGATCATGTCCATCAAATCTGAATGTATCTGCAATCCCTACATTTGTATAGCACCACCAGGAACTATCACCTCGATGCCCAAGCTCTCCAATTCCTCCAACAAATATCGATCCTGAGTCAAGAACATAGCTACCAGATACCTACTCAAAGCATCGGCAACTACATTAGCTTTCCCAGGATGATACTATAAAGATATATCAAAATCCTTCTTCAGTTCTAACCACCGACGCTGCCTCATGTTCAACTCCTTCTGCGTGAAAATGTACTTCAAGCCCTTGTGGTCTGTGAAGATCTCCACACGCTCTCCGTATAAATAATGTTTCCACAACTTCAGAGCGAAGATGACTGCTGCCAACTCCAAATCATTGGTAGGATAGTTCTTTTCATGAGGACGCAATTGCCTGGATGCATAGGCAATCACTTTTCCATTTTGCTGAAGAACACAACCCAAACCTTTCTCCGATGCATCGCTATAAATAGTGAAACCTCCAGACCCTGATGGCAACGTCAAAATAGGAGCAGAAGTCAACCTCTTCTTCAATTCCTCGAAAGCAACTTGGCAATCCTTTGTCCAAACAAACTCTACATCTTTTTGGTGAGTCTGGTCATCGGCTCGGCAATCCTCAAAAAATCTTGCACAAACTTCCTGTAGTAGCCTGCCAATCCCAAGAAACTCCTGATCTCTGCTACCGAAGTTGGGGTCTTCCAAGATTCTACTACTGAGATCTTCTTTGGATCCACTGAAATACCATCACCAGTCACAACATGTCCCAAGAACTCCACCTTGTCCAAGAAAAACTCACACTTGGACAACTTCCCATATAACTTCTCCTTCCTCAGCACATCCAACATAATCCTCAAATGCTTCTCATGCTCCTCTGGCGTCTTCGAGTATATGAGTATGTCATCGATGAACACCACCACAAACTTGTCAAGATACTGATGAAATACCTTGTTCATAAAGTTTATAAATACCGCCAGTGCATTAGTCAAACCAAACGGTATCACCAAAAACTCCTACTGACCATACCGAGTTCTAAAAGCAGTCTTCGGTATGTCCTCCGGCTTCACCTTCACCTGATGGTAGACTGATCTCAAATCTATCTTAGAAAATACCTTGGCACCACTTAACTGATCAAACATATCATCAATCCGTGGCAAAGGGTACTTATTCTTGATAGTGATATTATTCAAAGCCCTGTAATCAATGCACATACGCACCGATCCATCCTTCTTTGGTACAAATCAAACCGGGGCTCCCCATGGTGAAGAACTCAATCTGATAAACCCATTATCCTGTAATTCGTCCACCTGCTTCTTCAGCTCGACTAGTTCGCTGTTGTTTACTCTATAGACATATTGTAAAATTGGTTCTGCACCTGGTACCAAGTCTATAGAGAATTCAACATCTCGATCTGGCGGTAACCCTGGTAATTTCTCAGGAAACACATCCAAGAAATCTGCTATCAACGGATGCGGCAACTCCTTGTCTTCCACTATAGCTCCACAAATAATGCTTTCTCCCTGCTCTGTAGCTCCTCTGACAAACTTAAACTCTGGTTCTCCCGGCGGACTAAACAAAACTCTACCTCCTCTACAATCTATGCTAGCACGGTGCCTACTCAACCAATCCATCCCGAGTATAATGTCGTAGCTCGAAAGTGGCATTACAAGTAGACACGCATTCAACTCCCGACCTCCCAGAGCAACTCTCTGATCCTTGCAAATATCATTAACCAGGATAATGCCTCCCCTGGTCATGATCTTGTAAGTCCTAATCAAAGACTCAGCTACCAAACCATGCTTTAGAGCAAAAGAAATAGATACAAAACTATAGGAAGCACCACTATCAAACAAAGCTAAAGCTGGAATAGAATCAATATGTCACATAACGTAAGACACTCAAGAAAAGGACAGTTTAAGAGATTAAGTATCAATATCAAAGGAGAATAGTTGAATCAAAAGAATTTTCCTAGATATGATTGAGTATTCTCATCTTATAGCCTATATCCTATCGCAGGCTCGTAGTAGTACAACTAAATCGTCGCACTACCACGACATCGCATAACTTGTAAAGCTAGACCTACATCGGCCACCACTAAAAATGTGTCACGACCCACACCCGGTGTAAGGGTACAAGTCGGGAAAAACGTCCAGCCTACGCCGCAGAATTGGTGATAGAACGTTGTATGGGTAATCTATCTAGCAATATAATGAACCACCAACAATAATAATATACTCAATCATAGATCTAATGATAGAAATGAGCATGAATCAGATAAAGAATATAATAGTCACAATACAACTCATGAGTCTAAAATAATACATCAATGAGTCTGAAAGAAATACTAACAAATAAGCAGGAGACAAATCCAGTATAAGAAATACTACAAAGCCACTACACTCGGGTCATCTGCCTCAGTCGGGATAAGTCCCTCCTGAACCAGAGTGTCAGAATCTAAACCCACAACATCCTAAGGTCCATAATGTGTAGGGTACTAGTCCTCAGTGTCATCTGGGTAAAATATATCCAGTCAGGAAAGGAGCAGAGTACATCTCTAACAGGAGTTCTAATCAATAATAAAAACTATGTAACAGTCAATAGATGTGAATATACAAGATGCTCAATAGATACAAGAGATACACAATAAGGAAATACTGGAATAAATACTGAAATAAATACAAGAATGAATAATATGACAATGAACAAGAATACTAATGTTTAAGTGTGTGAGTAGCAGCTTTAACATGTGATCGGTTTGGAAACTTGTACAAGAGTATAATGGCCTGGCTGATCATATGTGCGGTGTATGATCAACACTCACAAGGAACAAGATATGCACAAGGAGGGTATGATCACATATCTACACTAAAATACTTTCCACCCCCGACTGGTATAATAGATCTAACCATGGTATGCTATGGCACGGGATTCTCTAGGAAGGTAGCAAATCTCCTCGAGAATCAGTGTCTGTACATGTACAAGATAATCAATAAAACAAGACTTGCACAAGATATACCATATACGAGGAATAACATCTCAAGACGAGATCCGGATATACCAATCTGTGTAACCATCGTGTCAAAAATATGGATATCTACACTAGATACAATAAACATAGAGGATATCATAAACGAGAAACTATCAGAGAATGTACTCGCCTGAAGTCCAATGAATGGCCTCACAGATGTCTGATACGGTACCTCGAAGACCTAGATATGGAATACAACATTAATACAAGGTTTCAGAAAGAAAAATAAGTTAAACTAGTCAACTTCTAGGTCAACAAGTCAATTCTAAGTCAAAAGTCAAACTAAGTCAACTCTAAGGTCAACTATGGTCAACTATAGTCAAACTATGGTCAACTGCCTAATTCTAGGTTGTAAAGTCTGTACAAGGATATTGGGTTTAAATACTAAAGTCTAAATTACAAAACCCATATCTTACATACTAGGATACCGTATCTCCGGATACGTAAATCCATAGGTAAAATATCACATACAATGCCAAAACAATATTACTAAATAAAATCTTAAAGACAAACATCAAAAAGGTACCTTGGTTTTGAACCAACTTGGTATCACAACATAAAATCATAATCTTGATACCCCAAACCCAATACCTTGGGTATTCCCAATTACCTTGGTATTTACCTTGGTATCTCAAGGTAATACCCCAAACTTGTTTATACTAACTACCCGTAATATACATATGCTATACTAATTATATATATATATATATATATATATATATATATATATATATAAGTATTTATATAGAAATCTGCCTACTGTCACAAAAAATGGTCTCTAAAACTCTGATACCCAGATACGCTGCCCCTTTAGTGACGGTTCTGCCCGTTGCTAAATTTGTTGTCGCTGCTGTTGCTGACTGTTCCCGTTGCTGCTGCTGCTTTGGCGACAATTTGCGGTCGTCGCTAAACTGCTGTCGCCGCTGCTGCTGACTGTTCCCACTGCTGCTGCTGCTTTGACGACGGTTGCGGCTGCTGTCATCTTTTGCTGTTGTTGCTGCTACAACGGCTGCTGCTGCTTTGTTATGACGCGGCTGTTGTCACCCTTTGCTGCTGTTGCTTAACCATTATATATATATATATATATATATATATATACTCATATATATATACTCATATATATATACCACTATATAATATATATACTTACATCAATAATTATTAATACATGCAAATACTATATATAAATATACATACACTTTTACCCCTCACATACACATATATAAATAGTAATATATGTATATACATAACACCATATTTAATTACATATACATATAGCTTACACATATAGGATATATATATATATATATATATATATATATATATATATATATATATTTATTTATATATATATATGCCCACAATATTACATAATATAGTATAATATATATAAATAGCTATCCTCAAAATAAAATATGTACATAATAAATACATGGTACCATACACACATACATAGTATTATGTATATATATAACTATACATATATGTTTACCTCTACATAATCATACAATAATATGTCACCCATATATATAAATAGGACTATAACAACATATAATTATCTATTAAACATATGCATATCTATACATACTAATATATATAATTATATTTACTAATAGAAGAATAGCCACCTAGCAATATATATATACACTTATAATATATACATAGATACATAGATCTAAGACACAATATTACATAAATATAATTACACAACAATATATATATATATATATACATATATATATATATATCAAAATAACAAGAGAACTAGATCTACAATTTAAATTACACAACTACATGGATTGTATCACCCCGTATCCCACTAGATCTAGGATATGCTTGCGACACGAGTCCTCCACACATCCAAACGTATCCCGAAGGACACGAACAAGTCATATATATTATTTATGAACAATACGAAGAGTCAAATACAAATTTACGTGTCCGTGTCAAAATATGACATATACAAAGTCCCGTGTCGGAGGAAAAACTCCCAAATCAACACGTATCACCAAATTATTGGGATACGACCTATACGTATCCAATTATGGATACGATACTAGCCCCAAACACACAAGAACATGCCAAATTGATCTATAGGACCAATTGACACAGACAACAATTGTCAATCTCGGAATTCCTCCAAAATTGACATAAAAAGTACCATAACTTTCTCAATAAGCCTCATATGAACACAAAACCAAATCCTATGGGTAGCCTATGCATGTGGGTTGATTTCTATGGTTAAATCTCATATTTTGATCCTAATATAAGGGGAAAAACTAAATTGTACCTATTGGAAGATGGATTCTGAATAAAATCTCTAAATGTGATAAAATTAGCCTCCAACTTGTAGATCCTTGCTCCTCTTTGTAGATCCTTTCTTCCTCCTTCTAGATCCATGCTCTACTAGCCTCCAATGGTGATTTGGGAAGGAATTAGGATAAAATTTAGTAGGAAAATAAAGTGGGAAAGAAGGAATTTGGTTGAAGGGAATTCTAGATCTAGTTTCCAAATGAAAAGAGGAGAGAAAAATTATTTCCCCCTCTCTATATAGGCCGACCCTTTTCCCCTTCCTCAAGCTACCATGAATTGTCCAATATACCCCTTGGGGCCTCTCATGAAGAAATAATTAAGGAAGGAAGCTTCTAGTCTAATGGTTTAATTAATTTAATCTATCTCCTTAATAATGGGCTTTCTAATTGGGCTCAAATCTAACAATTAATTCATGTTAGTCCATGGGTCTAAACTAAACTAGTTAGGTCCGCTAACATAAGTCCAAAATAAATAACTAATATCTAACAACCACTAAATAATACAATAAATAATCATTATCATGCAAAATATTTAATTAATTATAAAATTACTAAAATATCCTTTCCTAGAAATGTGGTAGTGACAGAAGGTTGAAGACCATCTGCAGCAGCTATTCTAGAGTGAAATGCACTTGAGTAACTGAGAAGGGGGGTCATATATGTGCAAAGGCAGTGTGCATGTATTGGAGGAATGTATATCACTATGGTTTGGTGAGCATTGATATCAGATGGGGGGAGATATAGACTAAGTTGTATCAGTTAGTAATTTAGACTAGTCCTTATTAGTTATGTACATATTAGTTAGAGAGTTAAGTGTTAGCTAGTGTTGTGTTATTAGTTAGTAAACAAGAAATGTTAGTATTAGATAAGGAGTTATAGTTAGTATTTAGTAGGTGTCAGTGAGTTGGGTAAGTGTGACATATTAAGTTTTAACTTAGATAGCAAGGGTATTGGTATTTTGTAATACCTAGTTAATGTGTCAACCTACTGATACCAAGATATAGTACTACAGAGTTAATACATAGTGGTAATATGATACTAGTACTATTAAGATAGAGGGGTAGGTATTAGTAAGTAAATAACTAAGGTATTGTTTAGTACCAACTAGTATTAACTTAGGACTTAAGGTAATAACCTTAATATAACCTAGTATAGCCAGTATGAACTAGTTTTAGCTAGATATAGACCAGTTAACTTAGTGTGGACCTTGAATATTTAGCTATAATGACCTAATATTGGTCTAGAAATGCATTCTAGTACATCCTTTCAACTTAATTCTCTTTCATTACACCAAAGTAACTTGATATTCCTCTATAGGGTTGTGTAACACCAGCTCGGACACCGAGTTACCCTTTTTTCTCCGGACCAGAGGCGAGTACATTTCTCTGTTAGTTTTTATTTTATGATAGTATATATATCACATGTTCTAGAACTGTTTATTTTAGTGTACTTCATGTTCATACACTGCTCGTGGTTAGTGTGCCCATATTTGTGTTCGTATCGTATCATGATTGGATCCATAAGTATTGGTTGGGATAGGAAAGTAGGAGTTGGTTATGTGATCAAGCCCAAGTGTATTCGTGTACATGTCGATTATATATCACACATGTAATTGATTTACTATATTGTATTCGTATTCAACCCAAACGGATCACATAATAAACTTTTATTCCATGGCACATTAGCTAGTTTTATCTATTTTCTTTTATTTACAGTTATTCTATTGCCTAATCTTAATTCCAGTATATTACCTATTTACTCTAGTTCATTACATTCTGATATTTATTTATCTTGTATCTTTTCTATTAACTGCTATGTATGCATGATTATGTATTTGAAACAGTTTTCAAAGGTATGTACTTTGCTCCAATACTGACTGGATATATTTTTTAGATGATTGGCTCATGGACCAGTGTCCCACCTACTACGGGCCATATGACGACGTGCCATTAGAGGATACTTCTTTAAAGTAGGAGGACCTAGTACCAGATGCTAAGGAGGCTTAGACTTATTATTTAGACTTGTATTAGACTTTATTGAGGTTATTTGCATGTATATATATCATATTTCGGACTTGTGGATGTATTGTGACTCTTTCCTTTATTTTTCAATCTCGTTGCTTTATCTTACTTATTTTGCATTGTGATTGAGTATAGTTTATCATTATCATATACTATATTGTTCCTCCGTTTGGAGTTGAGATGACATTGATGTAGAAGCATGAAAAATACGCTGGGAAGAGCTACGCAGCCTCTTGATACAAAGCAGCGTAAGCAGAGGCCTTCAGAGCCATCAGGCGTACAACAGAGTTTTCTCCGCTAAAATACAGCGTGAAGAATAAAAATCAAAGGACCATCCGCATAAGTGCAGTACGTCCAGGCCGCTCCAGCATAAAACAGAGTTATTCATCACCTCCATGGCGTAAAACTCATCCGCTCTCAAAGCAACGCTATAGCGTACGAGGAACGCTTCATCTTCCCCGAAATGAACCTGTCAAGTCACGCAGTGAATCTGACCTCTGACTCCTGACAAAAGGTGATGCACAGCTACCCAGACGACAGCTGGAAACGATGGCAGACCTCTCGGGATGCGTCCCACAGTATGATGGCGGATCTCACCATTTAATGCAGAGGATTTGGTAAAGCATCACCAAACCGTCGTTTACTGGAGTCCCCTCAGCATAAATCTCTCTTTTGCGTACAAGGGAATACGTCGCCCTGTTTTACACAGGCAAACATGAGCTGTTTTACGCTCCGCAGCAGACAAACCGCCTGCCCCATCAAAAGCTGCACTTCGTACGGGATTTGAGGCACGTCTCCACGTCTAATTGCACAGAGCGGTGACAGCTTCTCTCAAGACACGTCTCTGCGACGGGTGCACAGAAGGCCTGCAGACCTTCGAAACACGCCTCCGCATTTAATGCATAAGATGATGGCAAATCTCTGCAAGAGATTTGGTTATATCTTCAAAAGCCGTAATTCCGGCTAAGGCGTCCACATCAGCACGGCATGCAGCGGCTTCTACGCCCATTCAGGATCTGTGCTCAAGTGGCTTCTACGCCCATTCTAGCACGATATGCAGTGGCTTCTACGCCCACTCAGGATCTGTGCTCAAGCGGCTTCTACGCCCATTCTGGCACGATATGCAGCGGCTTCTACGCCCATTCAGGATCTGTGCTCATGCGGCATCCACGCCCACTCAGTCTCTACAACTACTCGGCTTCCACGCCTACTCGGCTTCTATGCCTGCTCGGCTTCTATGCCTGTTCGGCTTCTATGCCTGCTCGGCTTCCACGCCTACTCGGCTTCTATGTCTGTTCGGCTTCTATGCCTACTTGGCTTCTATGCCATGGTGACGGACATTTGGCTTCTACGCCAACCTCTTCTACACAATGGATACCTACCCGCGTGGCTTTTACGCCGTGATCTTAGTAGCAACCGTACGTGTTGTGTCCCCTTAGTTGGACCCACGTCACCCGCTCAGTCAAAAGATCATCTATATGTAGGCATTGGTTACTTTAACCGTTGTGTAAAAGGGTGCTGTACTTTCTACTCCTCGGTTGCTACACCAACGGAGTGGTCACTGTCACCAAAGACTCTATAAATAGAGGCCCCTGTCAATGGGGAACCAGGTCGAAAAATTGGTAAAGAAACCGATATTAGATTCCAGGTCAGAAAATTCGGTCAAGAGTACCAATATCAGATCCAAGGTCGACAATTGGAGAAGATCGAACAAGGAGAGAGAGAGAGAGAGAGAGAGAGCCCAGAGCTCAGGCAAAGAGCGGGGATCGACGACTTTGGCATCGTGCATCCACCCTCTACTACAACCTTCGAAGCTGCTACCTGTCTTCCACGGCACTTCTTCAACATCGCGTGGTCCAAGGGCTAAAGTGATCGACCGCAGATTAGACACCTATAGCAATTTATACCTAGATTAAATAAATTGTACTCCCACATCCTCGTATAGGATTATATTGTACAAGTTTGTTTGTAAACCAAAGGGCGCGGGTTTCGCACAAACCCCGTCATTGAAATACACTTTCATTCTTTCGTTTAATACCACAAACAAGATGGCGACTCTGCTGGGGACGTCTTTCTCTTCTGACGAGGAAATAATTGCTCAACGCGATGCGGTATCTATAGGAACCGTGAAGAAGACGCTGGTCGTTCATTTCGACCAGTCTGCTTACGAAGATATGCTTCGAACCGGGGGTAGCTCTCACTCTCTCTCCGTCCAAGACAACAGGAAACTGCGCAAAGTGTGGATGCCCAAGACATCCTCAACCATTCCTGTGGACTCTCCGATCTCTCCGATCTCTCCGACCAATGAGGTGGTAGCATCGCTCCCTCTGTGCCCTGCACGTAAAATTCAGTCTCCCGCTACGCACGGTACAGACAAAACTTTGGACAAGGCCTCTGCGCTAACCCAGAAGTATCCACTATGCTTTACGCATAGGAACCAGTCTTCCGCTACGTGCGGTACAGACAAAACTTCGGGCAAAGCCTTAGCACTGATCCAGAAGTATCCACTGCGCTCTATGCGTAGGAACCAGTCTCCCGCTACGCGCGGTACAGACAAAACTTTGGGCAAGGCCTCTGCGCTAACCTAGAAGTATCCACGGCGCTCTACGCGTAGGAATCAGTCTCCCGCTACGCGCGGCACAGACAAAACTTCCGATGGTGCCTCAACGCCAAATCGGAAGAACAGATCATGCTCCACGCGCAAAACAACATCTGACTTCTACGGTAAAACAGATGAGCGCGGTGATCTCCGTAAGGGGAAGCAAGCAGGCAAATATTCAGCCTCTCGGCCTTTACGCCAGCAAGAGAACAATCTGCCTACCCTCCGGATTATGCGAGAAGCCGATGGCCGACTGAGGACCTCTTCAGCTTTACGCCAATCTGAGCGAATCTCCAAATTACGCCAGGCGAAGTCCCACAGCGTAAAGCAAGCTCAGGTTGCTACTCCTGACCTACGTGAATGCCTAGTCCAGAAGCGTAAGGAGAGGGGACCTTCCAACATGTCTATTATGCCCCCTAGAGAGCAATGTTGTAATAGTCATAAGATTGTGATTGACTGCTGCTGTTCTAAAGCAAAACGATCGGTCTTCGACCGATTGAGCTACTCTTAGTCGTTTCCGAAAGAAGAGCACGCGTATGCGTCCGTGAACATGGCTTCACGCATACCCAGAAGAAGGTCGAGCTCAAGACGTCATCCCTCTGGGCCTCCGAGCCGAAGAAGATTCGAAGACCTCCTCTGGAGCACTGAAGCTGGGGTGTTCCAAAACACTCGGGCAAGGTCACAGCAACCAGCTTCGTACTCGTCTGATTCCGACGCTGGGGGTCGCCAATCTCCCAGAACAGATGCTGAGAGTGTAGAGTCGACTTCTGCGGTGACCTATACTAATCCTTCGATGACACCCAGGGAAGTGGGAGCTTACGCCATTGAAGACGAACGCGAGTAGGCTTCAGGAAACGCGGAACAACGCATCACTGTGCTAGAGACGTCTCTAAAACAAATGCAATCCGTAATGGAGAACATGCACCAGATGATGCTAACTCAGCACGCGACTGCCATGGCTCAAGCGTCGGTCCCGCCAACTCAGATACATGTGGGGGTGGACTTACCACCATCCAACCCAAGCCAAGAACCTGCTCTAGATCAAGAGTCAGCAGTCCCTCCGCTTCCAACTGAGAATCCGATGCAGGCAGTGCGGGAGTTGAAAGCCCAGTTTGACGCCTTGAAGCACAAAGATCAGCTCAAGAAACTGGGAATCAACCAGCCTTACCCGGCTATCTGGGAAGAAGTCCCTTTTCCTCCGAAGTATAAACCTCAGACTATGGCTCTATTCGAAGGAAAAACATCACCAAGTCAATACATGAACTATTTCAGTATGATGACGGTGTTGCTACAAGGGAACGATGCCCTCCTCACTCGGGTGTTCAAGGGCTGCCTCTCAGGAGTAGCCTATCAGTGGTACCGTAGCTTGGCGGACAACTGCATTACTTCCTTCGAGGACTTCAAAGCGCTATTCTTCACACGATTCTACGAGGGTAGAATGGACATGTCTATGTCCTCCCTCATTGAAGTCAAGCAAAGGGAAAAGGAAGACGTTCGCACCTTCGTCGAACGTTTTCGTCAGGCCACCTTACAAATGCCTCCAGGAGTTCCAGACTCGGCATTAGTAGACATTTGCAGGAAGAACCTCCGTCCTATAGTCTCGGTGTTCACAGGACCATATCAGTTCCATAAGTGGCTCTCGTTCATCGTCTCGGCAGTGGCCGCCGAAGACAACAGTCACAAGGCGCGCGATAATGGCATCAAGATCTCCGCCTCCGATAGAGGCAAAAGGTTATCTTCCAGCGGCGACCGTTCTCGCAGCTCCAAGGGAAAAGAAGCTCTGACGGTCAATACGTCCAGACAAAAGACGGCGACGACCACGCAGACAAAGCCCGGGACTTCCAGGCCCGTCGAGGTCTACTCTTTCGACGACGACGATATCCCTAGTATATTTGAGTGTCTCATCAAAAGTGGCAAGATCACCCTGCCGGAGCTAAGGCGGCCCCAAGAGGTCGGCAGTACCGACGACCCTAAATACTGCATCTTCCACAAATACGTACACCACCCAACAAAGGTGTGTTACGTACTGAAGAGGAAGATCCAGGGGTTGATCGATGCTAAAGCCATCACCCTGCACAATACCGAGAAAACGGTCACGGCCAACATGATCTCTCTGCGGTTCGGCGATCTGCCTCCCCAAGAAGTCATGGACGGTATCACGCCCATTTCCCGAGCCACAATGGACATCGTCAATCTCCCTCCGGCTAGGGATCAAAATCATAACCTGGTACCCCTGACCACCCGTCAGGGCGAGATTATGTGGGTTCATCTAGATTTGGTGTCAGAGCTCGAGGAAGAGACTAAAGCTACTAAAGCTGCGTCTAGGAGGAGCTCAAAGTGCAAACCATGCCATATGGTCACAAATTCTTCTCCATCAGACGAAGACGAGGTACTTGCTGCAACCCGGTCAGGGAGAGCCTACCTCAACGACTACAGAGCAAGTCAGGAGGATATACCGGCAGACGCTTCAGCTGCCAAACCTGTAGGGCCAAGCCCCGTCATACCGGAAGCCAACCCTTCAAAACTGACGCCGGCGGACAAAGAAAAACAAAGAGAAGTGTGCTTCGATAAACCTGTGAAAAACATTCCGAATAAAGGTTTTGAGAAGCCGTATAACTTCGACATCCTAGCCCAACTGGCTAATACACCGGCCAGGCTCTCCATCTTCGAGCTACTCAGGCTCTCCCAAGACACTCGTCTAGCCTTGAGTGAAGCACTGATGCAGGCGGAGGCATGCTTGACCCAGCTCAAGTCTCCCGACGAAGAACCAGTAGCGTGCCTTCAATGCCACAGTGTGATGGAGGTGGTCCCAAATATCACCTTCACCCAAAATGACATGCTGTTAAAACATAACAGGCATGACAGGCCCCTCTATTATACCGGGTACATCAGTTCCATGGAGGTTGATCGGATTCACATAGATCCGGGATCATCGATTAGCATCATCCCGCACAGTCTGCTCAGACCATTGAGGATTCCTACCAGCGAACTGGCTTACACCTCCACTACAATCGTGGGATTCAACGTCGGAAGAAGTAAGCCGTTGGGGAAGATTCGCCTGAGGATCCAGATTGGCAACCTCAGATCGGTGGCCACATATTACGTGATCGATTCAGAGGTATCCTACAACATCTTGCTGGGAAGACCGTGGATCCACGATCACAACATCGTTCCTTCAACTCTACATCAATGTCTTAAAAGGAATGGTACAAACAGAGGTGGCCGACCTAAACCCGTTTAAAGGAGTAGAGTCCTACTATTTCGACGCCGTGTTGTACTCGCAGGACCACACGGAAGAAGTGGCGGGCAAGATAGAGAAGAAATCCCACCGGGAGCCAGGAGAACCCTCTGTCGCACTACCGCTGTCGATCAGAGTGAAAGGACAAACCACTCGTCCAAAAGCCATAGAGCCCATGGCTATTCACCTTAACAGATCCAGCTCAGGTAAAAGAAGCAATTCTCCAGTGGTTACTCTGAACCAGAAGCCTCCACCTTTGGTCATCAACCTTCGGCGCGACGAGCAGCTGACCGATGTAAACACGACCAGGAACGGAGTTCCAGATGGCAATAAACATCCTCTTTTCCAGTACATTAATGCTCAGATTCCAAATCAGGAACCCACTCCCCGTGACGAGGTAGAACCCATAGCATGAAAGTTCTTGGAAGCTATGGACTCCTACCATCCGCATATCTGGGAAGCAACGTCATCATCCAACGTCATCACAATGTATGGACCGCATGAAGATTCTATCTTCATAATCCCGCCTACCTGCAGCAGTCAGCGTCGAATAGTATTTGGCCGCATGCACAATCAACCAGCCATCTAGGAAGATCCTTTCGATGACGATACTGGGAAGATGCAGGTTCACCGATACAGCCCTCAAGCGCTAAAAATCATGCAAAACATGGGCTACGACTTGAAGCGAAAGCCGGGCCTCAACTACGGAAGAGGCAGACGAACGCCGCCACGCGGTGAACCCCGCTACCAACAAACTCATTTCGGGTTAGGGTATGCCACCTCCCTTACGGCTTCCATGTCGGATAAGGACATCTTTTCCTCCTCCTGGGATGGCTTATCACCCCCCGACTCACCTAGTGCTCCCGAACAAGCACTATCTGCAAATATGGTGATGACAGATCCCTCAGAAGCAAAGGAACGAGATTCTGAGCCATTTGAGAATGACTCTTGGGCTCAACAAATGGATACACAGTGGAAATTCTGCTTCGAACAGAGGGAACCTCCAACCAAAGACGAAGTTATCCAAATCGATGTTGGGGGTGAGCTTTCGCCAAAGCCGATATTTATCAGTGACAATCTTCCACCAGCCGAAAGGGAAGAAATCATACAGCTGATAAAGGAATACGTCGACGTCTTTGCATGGGATTATAGAGACATGCCGGGCCTAGACCCGAAGGTGGCTACTCATAAACTCAACATATTGACTAACTCAAAGCCTGTGAAGCAGCACCAACGCCGGTTCCGACCGAACATAATGGACGCCATTGAAGCTGATGTCAAAAAGTTGATAGCCTGTGGGTTCATCCGGGAAGAACAATATCCCGACTGGGTCGCCAACGTTGTCCCAGTCATGAAGAAAAATAGGAAGGTACGTATCTGCATCGATTACCGAGATTTGAATGCGGCCTGCCCCAAGGATGAATTTTCTCTTCCCATCATGGACATCATGATCGATAACACCTGCGGTTTTGAACGCATATCTTTCATGGACGGCTTCTCAGGATACAATCAGATCAAGATGCATCCTGAAGACGAGAAGCACACTGCCTTCCGTACCCCGTTGGGAGTGTATTGCTATACGGTCATGACCTTCGGATTGAAAAACGCCGGGGCTACGTACCAACGGGCTATGAGCGGCATATTCCATGAACATTTATGCAAAACAGTAGAGTGTTACATAGACGACATAGCCGTCAAGAGCCGCCTCAAGGATGATCACATTCAGGACCTAAGGACGGTATTCGAGTTAATGCGCCGACATCAACTCAAAATGAACCCTACGAAGTCCTTCCTGGGCGTATCTAGTGGCAAATTCCTGGGATTTGTTATCACCGCCAAAGGCATCCAGGTGGACCCTGACAAAGTCCAAGCCATCGTAGAAATGCGATCGCCCCGCAATCTGAGTGAACTTCGGGGATTTCAAGGCCGTCTGGCTTATATCCGGAGGTTCATATCCAACCTCTCAGGAAGATGCCAGCCTTTTTCGCACCTGATGAAGAAAGGTGTATCCTTCGTATGGGACGAAACCTATCAGGAAGCATTCGGGGAGATCAAACGCTACCTCACCAGTCCGCCAGTTCTGCTGCCTCCCATCATGGAGAAACCATTCTTGCTGTACGTCCGAGCAATGGATCATTCGCTAGGAGCTCTTCTAGCGCAGAAGAATGATGTGGGGCATGAGCAGGCTATCTACTACCTCAGCAGGATGATGGTCGGAGCCGAACACCGGTACAACCCAGTGGAGAAAGAATATCTGGCTCTGATGTTCGCTATCCAAAAGATGCGGCACTACGTCACCGTCCAGACTATTCATATCATCTCCAGGATCAACCCTCTTCGAGTACTGATGAGCAAGCCGAGTATTCTTAATTCCTGACTCACAACCTGGGCGATGCTGTTAATACCATATGACATGGTGTACATCTCGTAGAAGTCCATCAAAGGCCAAGCGCTGGCCGACTTCTTGGCTGCTCATCCGATCCCGGAGGCCTCCAAGTTATACGAAGACATTCCCGACGAAGTTGCAGAGTGTAATTCCGCAATGGAAAGTAACACATGGCAACTGTTCTTTGACGGCGCCTCCAGGACTGGCCCCCAGGGAAACGTGGTTTCAGGGGTAGGAATCGTCCTGGTCACTCCTGATAAACTCGTCATCTACCGGGCATACTCTCTTAATGAACCATGCTCCAACAATGTGGTGGAATATAACACCCTGTTGATCGGGCTCCAAGTTGCTGAAGAGCTGGGGGTCGAATCCCTGGAAGCTTTCGGTGATTCTCTACTTATCGTCAATCAAGTCAGAGGAATATACGAAGTCCGGAATCCAGACCTCATCCCCTATCACCGAGCGACAATCGAGATAGCCATGATGTTCAAAGGGTTCTTCCTAGAGCATGTACCTCGATCTCAGAATCTGGAAGCTGATGGCCTAGCCAGTCTAGTTGCGGACTTAGCTACCCCTATAAGAAGGCAAGATTCGGTGATCCTTCTTAACAAAAATTTATTTTGCGTGAAAAACAACCTTCACATAGAACGCAGCCACGCTGTGAACACAGATCCCCCCGGAAGAGACTGGAGAAGTCCCTTCATAGATTTCGTCGCATACGGAATCTTGCCAGAGGACCCCAAAGAAGCAGTATCCATCAAGAGACGATCATTACGCTTCTATTTCGATGCATCTTCACACTGCCTATATCATCGAACCTACGACGGACTGCTATTAAGATGTCTCTCAGACGATGAAGTACAGCAGATTATCCGAGAAGCTCACGACGGCGTATGCGGAGCGCATCAGCCCGGTCCTAAGCTACAGGATCGTATCAGGAGAATGGGCTACTACTGACCCACTATGATCATAGACGCGATCAGCTATGCAAGATAATGCAGAGCCTGTCAGGTTCATGCAGACTTCATACACCAACCGTCTGAATATCTACATCCTACGGTCGCATCCTGGCCCTTCGAAGCATGGGGTATGGATATCGTCGGTCCCATTCACCCGTCCTCCTCCAGAGGCCACCGGTTCATACTGGCCATCACGGATTACTTCTCCAAATGGGCAGAGGCGATCCTTCTGGTTGAGGTAAAAGCGTCTGACGTAATCAGCTTCATCAAGCACCACGTCATTTATCGCTTTGGGATTCCTCGAAGGATAATCCATGACAATGGGCCTCAGTTCATCAGCCAAGCGTTTTATCGATTTTGCGATAAAAGTCGAATACATAATATTGCCTCTACGGCATATTATCCAGCTGCTAATGGTTTGGCGGAAACTTTCAACAAAACCATTATCAAACTCCTGAAGAAGTTCGTCTCTTCAAACAAAAGAGACTGGAACGAGAAGCTGGGCGAATGTCTCTGGGCATACCGCACAACGGTACGGACACCTACAAGTTGTACCCCCTTTTCACTGGTCTACGGGAGCGAGGCAGTTCTTTCCATCGAAATCCAGATCCCGTCGCTCAGGATAGCAGTGACTAGTGAGTTGACTCGAGAAAAGAATGACCTGTTAAGGCTCCAAGAGCTTGAAGGATTAGACGAGAAACGCCTACAAGCTCAACAGCGCATCGCGCTTTACCAAGCACGTATTTCCAAAACTTTTAATCATAAAGTAAAGGAGAGAGTGTTCAAAGTCGGCGAGCTAGTTCTAGCCGTAAGAAGACCGATGATTCTTACCCACAGAAGTAAAGGCAAATTCTGGCCCAAGTGGGAAGGCCCTTATGTGATCGAGACAACGTTCTCGAACGGCACCTACAGGATAGCCCAGCCTAATGGAGACCTGTTAATGGCTCCTATCAATGGCAAATTCCTGAAAAGGTACTATGCTTAATCTTCCCTGCTCGGGTGGGACATAACAAGGCTCTCGATTCTGACAAAACTACTTCCAAAACGCAATTAGTAGGGTTACGCTCTATCATGTCCGTATGACCTCTGAATAGATGTGTCCTGCTAAGAAGTTTATTGGGAGTCTATCATGTCCATACTACCTCTGATATCACTCTCACCAAAATCGGTCATTTACATTCCGAAAAGATGGGTCCACAAAAGTCAGAAAAGAGTCGCCTTTATTTATTCCCGAGAGGGAGGCAGAATTACATCTAGGCAAGCAAAAAGGGGAAAGGATACATCATGATGGCGGGTGAGTCAGATTATGAATCTGCCTCTCCAGCGCAGCTATCCTCTCATTCCTAAGAACCAAGGCGTCGGCACGAGCCTGCTCCAGCCATGCCTCGGGAGTATCCATAAGGGTCAGATCAGCCTTTGCCCGAAGATAGCCTGCGAGAGCAGCTTCTGCACGGTCCAGCTCCCGTCGTGCTGTGCTCAGTTAACCGTACGCTACGTCTAGACCTGCCAGCGACTGAGAAGCCCACTCCCCTGCCCGAGCGAGTTTTTCCTTCAGCTTGGAGACCCTCGCTGCATTCCCTTCATGCTCAGAGCGACACTGCGTCTCAACGGCAAGAGCCCCTTCCACGATAACTTTTCTCCCATCCACCTCCAGCTTGTGCTTCTGGATAGAGTTGTCTAGGCTTTCCACCTTCGTAGCAAGCCGCACAGTCATGAGGTCGAACCGAGCCTGAACATCAGCATCGAGACCTCGAGTCAGCTGCAAATGTTCGTTAATAGGTCGCACTAACCCATTAACCACCGCCTCCAGGGTGTCAGCTACCCCAGGATCACCGAGCTCCCTGATGACCCCGATCAAAGCAAGAGAAGTCTTCCTCAGGCGCTCAAAATCCAGACTCTTCGCTAACACCATTGATACCATCGTTCTCAAACCGGTGTAGAAAAGGCTGGTATATTGCTGGGTCAACGCAACTAGATCCGACTGAACGCCGGGAGCGCCCGCAATGTCAGCAAGTCCCTCTCCAGGGATGATTGCAGACGATGTGGCCACAGCCGTCGCATCGACACATGGCGCAATCGAAGAAGGTACGGTAACGGCGGTCGAAGTCGTCGTCACACTCACAAGAGGCAAGGTCACGACGATGTGTTCATCCTCCTCTCGAGGTGACGAAGCTACCCCGGGCATACTGGCCCCCGAAGCCACTTCTTCATCAAAGTCGAACGCCTCCTCGTCAGAAGCCCGAGCAAAACCAGAATGCGCTTCAACGCTATACTCCCCGTGGGCGCTATCCCCTGAGAAGAAGACGAGAAAGTCAATATCAGTATGATGACAATCTTTCTCAAAGGAGACATAAAGACGATATTTACCCGGAGCCAACGGCATATACGACGCATCTGCAGTCGATATAGATAAACCATGCCTTAATGACGCAATGTGAATCGTCATGCCTGGAGAAGGAGGTGGGCCGACCGACATCGCCGAGAGTTCTGTCAGGCCTCCACCAAGACGTGGTCGAAGTTCATCGGCCAGAATCTCGCCAGACGTGCTCACTGACGCGGTAGGAGTCATGCCTGCTGCTGGCCTCGGAAAAGATTCTCCCATCTGCCTCGGCCACACAGGCAATCTCGCTCCACTACCTGGAGCAGTAGCCGCCACAGCCACCTCTAACGAGGATTCTCCGGCATCGACGACCGGAACTGTAGGAGGCCCCTCTCTAGAAGGCGAGGAACCTCCAGCCAAAGAATCATCCCCGATGTAGGGAGAGGCAGGCTCACTCCCAGGAGCCGCAATGCCAGAAATACGGAGAGGACGAGCAACCGTCTCCTTCCTCCTCTTGCGAAGAGAAACTTCCTTCAGAGCAGAAGCCCGTCGCTTCCCCGAAGGGACTACCAAAGCCCCCGCAGGCAGAGGCACTTCGCACCTCGGCACCGACACCAGAGGCTCGTCCGGAGTACCAGACTCCTCACCTTCGTCCGAAGAAACCGAAGGGACATTAACTCTTCCCCCAGGCTTGGGAGAAGGCACCCGGAAGCTTCTACGTACGTCAAAATCACGATGGAAGGTGTTAATCGCCACATAAAACTGGGCGTAAGAATGGAGAATGCGAAACTCCATGGAGGTTGTAACGACCGGCACAATGAAGGTTGCCCTCGTACAACCCATGAGAAAATATCGCCACCCTTTAGCTCTATCAATGAGTCCGCCCCTGGACCTAAAGCTGGTAACGGCATTGCCCACATGCAGCTGATCATACCCAAACTGCCTGGCAAACCGACTAGGCAAGTAGGGCTCGAAGAAGCAGTGATCTTCGCTCCTGTACAGCAGATGGGAGGGTCTAATACAGACCAACCAGTTAAAAGCTTCCGGGGAAAGGTCGGTCTTCTCTCCACCTGAATCCTCAAGCCGCACCCCTGATTGATTGCGATGCACGGGGGGAGCAGTACAGAGGAGCTTCCAACCATGGCCGAGGTTCAACACCAGCCGGCAGTCTAAAACTGTGCTCACATTCCAGGAGGAATCCTTGTAATTCAGCAAAAATATACCCCCCGAGCTGCTACCGGACCCAGGAGACATCACCCGGGGATTGTGGAGAATCAACCATCCCATCAAGTATAGGTATGGTAATTCCACCCTGGGAAAACTCTCACGTCGAGCTTCGTCGACGAGCAACCCGTCAGTTATGGCTCTCAAGCCAGCCTGTATACGGTACACCATGGCAGGAAGCAAGCCCAGTCTTGCCCCAAACAACAGGCGCACTGCCGGCCACAGGATATTCCGGTGAATGCGGTCCGCGGACGCGGTACCTGGCACCACTACTCGGCGCAGCCATATGGAGAGAAAACCAGCCAGCTGGGCTTCCTTAGACAAAGGCCTGCGACAGCGCCTCAAGTAAATACAGGCCTTAGTACCTTCCGGGTACTTTCCTACTCCCTCGACAAGAATCTGATCCAGAGCTTCAGCCTCCTCCATAAGAGTCTCCACAACCTGGGTACTAAGCACGCCCAAACAGTTCACGGGCTCATTCTTGCCACCCGAGGCTTTCTCCGACCTGGCGGCCCTGGCTCGGTGGAAGAAGAGGTAGGACATCCACTTGGTGGTGTTAGCAAAATCAGAAGGCTCGTTATAAAAGGTGGTGCACGCAAAGTATTGACACATCAGCTCCTGATATACTTCCGCCACCCGATGGTCCAAATCCCCCAACTCCTGGTTGGTGGGAACATACTCTTCATATGGAGTATCCCCCAGCGGCAGTCTCGAGATAACTGCCATCTCGTGGAGCGCCAACCCCAACTCCCCCAGTGGAGTGGCAAAGGTCCCGGTGAGCGGAATGTACCGCTCCATCAGCACCAGGAACAAATTAGGGTTCGGAGGCAACTCAACGCTCGTCGCACTCACAGCGGCATATAGTCCAATGCTCTCCAACTCTCTCTGGAAGTGCTTCAAGGCCCAGTCAACTAGGCATCTCCATCGGGAGTTCGTTGGGGCGATCCACCCATTGCACCGAGGATTCTCCTTGGGATATACCCCACCTCGACCCATGAAGTCGTTGCAGAAGGTCGGCAATTGGACCGGCTGGATCACCAAGCTATCTTCACTTGGAACACTGCCCGGGCACAGTCCTCTGAACAACGTCACAACGTCGGAGGGGCGACTGACGAATGACCCTTGGTCAGCTCCTTTCAGATGAAAAATCTTCCCCGGCTTGCCGTGAAGATCAGGAGTCAGCATCCACGACATCTTCCTAGGATGCGTCGCGTGGAAGAAGGCCGAGATGGGATAATCCCTCGGTATCGTTGGCAGGTACAAAACCAAATTCCCGGCTGGGAAGACCCAGGGCTCCCTCTTAGGCTTCGTTTGGGACTGTTTGTCGATCATGTCCCCAAAAAGGAATGCCGGCTTTACGTACGGCTCCCCGTCTATATAGGTCAGAGGCTCCCCGTTGATCATGCTCAGCAGCATTCGCTCGCCCTGAGCCGATATTAAGACCCTCCTTCCTTCAGGGTACTGGGGTCCGGAGATAGGGAATGCCACGTGGGACTGATCCTCCAGGTAGTTCGAGTGCAGCATCCCAGCAGCGGAGCCCATCACCTCGGCCAGTGGAGACTCACCCAAGTCAACTACAAAAGTGCAAGGAAAATACGTCATCACAAGTCTTGCACGAACATACGGACCGAAAGAAACAACAGTCTGTGCTCTACGCAGGATTGTGCAAATCTGGCAATTTTACGCCGGAGGTCCCCCCACAAGCGTAAAATTCAAATTTTACGATATACCCCAATTTTTGGTAGCCAGAGCTTTTACGCTCAGAACTACGAAAATATGGAGTCTTTACGCTGACACATTAGAAATGTGGGCGTAAAAGATAAAAACGCCTCCGTGCATCATCTTTCTCAAGAAGAGGCTATCAGCACAGAAGACGACCTAGCGCGGTCACGTTCAACGTGTGCGAAGGATTTTTCGTCGTTTTTGTCACCCCGAAGGCTTTACCTCTAAGACCGGGTGCACTGCTCGTCGGCAGGATACTTCGCTCGGAAGGAAGTTCGCCTTGACCGACCAAAGACTCCTTCGCTGGGGCGGAAGAATGAGAAGAGGAACCTACACCCTTTCCCTTGGCGGAGGAGGTCTGTTTCGATGCCATTTTCTGAAGACTCGAGATGCTCGGAGAGAGAACGAAGAAAAACTCGAACAGTCGAAAGCTCTCTTTCGCAGAAGGTGGATAAAAAGTTTCTCTCTCAGAGAACTTGGGATATATATAGAGTTCGGGCCGACTCCTCGAATCCTCAGACGGACTCCTCGAGACCCTAACGAAATCTCACAAAATTAAATAATGGGTTATGATTGGATGCCACGTCAGCCCACTAACCTTGAAAGACGGACAGTCCGCAAATCCAAAAAGTTTTTTGTGCAAAGACGGTTCAGCAGGTCCTACGCTGAAGGAGCTTTCTACGCTCGACAGCAACAGATCTACGGTTTTACGCTCGCAAGCTATAAGTCTATGGTTTTACGCCCGGATGCCTTTGTGCTCAGTAGCTTTTACGCTCGAGAGGCCACAAATCTACGACTTTACGCTCAGCAGATACCAAATCGATGATCTCACGCTCGGTGGCGCTCAGTTTACGCTCAGAAGCAACAGATCCGCAAGACTTCACGCTCGGAGAAATTTTCTTTTCAGGAGCTACAGATAAACAGTTCTACGCTAAAGGAGCTTTCTACGCTCGACGGCTACGAATCTACAACTTTACGTTCGACAGCTACAAGTCAGGTTTTTGGCCCGGATGCCTTTGTGCTCAATAGCTTTTATGCTCGAGAGGCCACAAACCCATGACTTCACGCACAGGAACTACAAGTCTACGATTTTATGCTCGATGGTGTTCTACGCTCACAGGCTACAGATATACAGTTCTACGCTAAAGGAGCTTCCTACGCTCGACGGCTACGAATCTATAACTTTACATTCGACAGCTACAAGTCAGGTTTTCGGCCCGGATGCCTTTGTGCTCAGTAGCTTTTATGCTCGAGAGGCCACAAACTCATGACTTCACGTACAGGAACTACAAGTCTACGATTTTACGCTCGACGGTGTTTTACGCCCGGAGGCTACAGACTGATGATTTCTCGCTCTACGACTTTTCATATTATTCGAACAGTCCCCAAGACGGTCAATTACAGGAGTTCATACAGAAGATACTCCTCCTTGGCCTCAACATATCCCAAGTACCCGAAACATACAAGAGTTCAAACATTGAGAAATTACTCTTCTCGGGTCAATTGGAGGTTCATCCAAACTCCAGTCTGAATATCTCGTCTATCAAAAGATGGCAACTCAGTTTTAACAGCCATTCCTCGACCCTGTTCCAAGGGATTTTCGAGAAGTCACTCTTGAAGACGAAGACTGAACAAAAAATTCTGTTCACCAGAAGTTCAGAGCTCTATGCGATTCCTCAGTCCTAGCAACAGGACAGTTCTAAAAATATTCAAAATGCTCTACAGCGTTCTATGGACTACTCGCTATGCGTAAAGGACAGGACCTAGCACTCTTTCTACAGAGTCAGCATACAGATTTAGACGTGTTGAAGCTACACATATTCAGATTTTACAGCAACATATGGCAAGATGATCATATGAAGAAGAAAGGAGATTTTATTAAGAATCAAAATCATGATTACATATGAGAAAAATCCAATCTACAAGGGTTTTCTTTTCATTTTCATGATTACATCTGAGGGAAACTCCGTCTACAAAGGAGATACCCCCTCGTCGTCTGAATATCGCCCAGAAGCTGTTCTGACAGGTTCTCCCTGGACTTCAATTCTTCATCCATCTCCTCCGGCAGTCGGTCAGCTCCAGCAAACTGACCGACATGGCAATGATCACCGGCGGGCACGACAGAGTTGGGGCTCGCATAGATCTTGTAGATCCTATACACCGAGCGCCGCTCAGGCTAAGACAGAACGAGTCTGTCTGACTCTCGTCACCAGAGGGCATCGAGAGAAGGCGCGGCATGCCAGCCGCCGGGGTCAAATACGACCCTTCCTCTCTCCTGGGGCAACGCCATACAAAGTTGCTGATTATCCCGAGCAAGGGAGGCTAAGATATCCTTCCATGATCCATTGTTGCAGTGGACACTTGCTCGAAGACGCCGTCTTTTTTGGCTTCTTACACGCTGGAAGAACATGATCTCCTTCTTCCTCAAATCGGCCCGGCGAACTCCGGTGATCATCTCTGCGTGGTAATGAAGATGTGGGGAGAACAGGCTAACTCCCCCAGTCTTTTATAGGAAAAAGAGATCACAGCGGTCCCCCATAAATCTGCCATAAAGTCTGCACCGACCGTTTTAACGCTCCATTCAGAAACGTTTCGAGTTACGAGGGGCCATTCATGCTTCGTTCAAAGTGTTTCAAATCCCAAAGAATTTAAAAGCTCTGAAGGGGGTCTTGTAGAAGCATGAAAAATACGTTGGAAAGAGCTACGCAGCCTCTTGATACAGAGCAGCGTAAGCAGAGGCCTTCAGAGCCATCAGGCGTACAACAGAGTTTTCTCTGCTAAAATACAGCGTGAAGAATAAAACTTAAAGGACCATCCGCATAAGTGCAGTACGTCCAGGCCGCTCTAGCGTGAAACAGAGTTCTTCATCGCCTCCATGGCATAAAACTCATCCGCTCTCAAAGCAGCGCTATAGCGTACGGGGAACGCTTCATCTTCCCCGAAATGAACCTGTCAAGTCACGCAGTGAATCTGACCTCTGACTCTAGATAAAAGGTGATGCACGGCTACCCAGACGACGGCTGAAAACGATGGGAGACCTCTCGGGACGCATCCCACAGTATGATGGCGGATCTCACCATTTAATTCAGAGGATTTGGTAAAGCATCACCGAACCGTCGTTTACTGGAGTCCCCTCAGCATAAATCGCTCTTTTGCGTACAAGGGAATACGCTGCCCTATTTTACACAGGCAAACATGAGCTGTTTTATGCTCCACAGCAGACAAACCGCCTGCCCCGTCAAAAGCTGCACTTCGTACGGGATTTGAGGCACGTTTCTACGTCTAATTGCACAGAGCGGTGACAGCTTCTCTCAAGACACGTCTCTGCGACGGGTGCACAGAAGGCCTGCAGACCTTCGAAACACACCTCCGCATTTAATGCATAAGATGATGCAAATCTCTGCAAGAGATTTGGTTATATCTTTAAAAGCCGTAATTTCGGCTAAGGCGTCCACATCAGCACGGCATGCAGCGGCTTCTACGCCTATTCAGGATCTGTGCTCAAGCGGCTTCTACGCCCATTCTAGCACGATATGCAGCGGGTTCTACGTCCACTCAGGATCTGTGCTCAAGCGGCTTCTACGCCCATTCTGGCACGATATACAGCGGCTTCTACGCCCATTCAGGATCTGTGCTCATGCGGCTTCCACGCCCACTCAGTCTCTACGACTACTCGGCTTCCACGCCTACTCGGCTTCTATGCCTGCTCGGCTTCTATGCCTGTTCGGCTTCTATGCCTGCTCGGCTTCCACGCCTACTCGGCTTCTATGCCTGTTTGGCTTCTATGCCTACTTGGCTTCTATGCCATGGTGACGGACATTTGGCTTCTACGCCAACCTCTTCTACACAATGGATACCTACCCGCGTGGCTTTTACGCCATGATCTTAGTAGCAACCGTACGTGTTGTGTCCACTTAGTTGGACCCACGTCACCCGCTCAGTCAAAAGATCATCTATACGTAGGCATTGGTTACTTTAACCGTTGTATAAAAGGATATTGTACTTTCCACTCCTTGGTTGCTACACCAACGGAGTGGTCACTGTCACCAAAGACTCTATAAATAGAGGCCCCTGTCAATGGGGAACCAGGTCAAAAAATTGGTCAAGAAACCGATATTAGATCCCAGGTCAGAAAATTCGGTCAAGAGTACCAATATCAGATCCAAGGTCGACAATTGGAGAAGATCGAACAAGGAGAGAGAGAGAGAGAGAGAGAGAGAGCCCGGAGCTCAGGCAAAGAGCGGGGATCAACGACTTCGGCATCTTGCATCCACCCTCTCCTACAACCTTCGAAGCTGCTACCTGTCTTTCACGGTACTTCTTTAACATCGCGTCGTCCAAGGGCTAAAGTGATCGACCGCAGATCAGACACCTATAGCAATTTATACCCAGATTAAATAAATTGTACTCCCACATCCTCGTATAGGATTACATTGTACAAGTTTGTTTGTAAACCAAAGGGCACGGGTTTCGCACAAACCCCGTCATTGAAATACACTTTCATTCTTTCGTTTAATACCATAAACAATTGACAGGTACCTTTTATATCTTGTGTGAGAAGTTTAGATAGTATTAATGACCTAGACAGTATTCTACCGTTGATGCTGCAGCGCAGGCTGGGGTTGATCACTACTCGGGGCCTTATTTCGGTGCGAGTCATGACACCTTTTTAGTGGTGGCCCATGCAGGTCAAGAGTCATATTTAGAGGGATATCATAGTAGTGCTCACCTAGAGTAATGCTACGAGCCTGCTATAGGATATAGGATATAGGCTGAGAGTATACTCAATCACAACTAGAAAATATTTCCAAATATCTGTTTTGCTATCCTTATCTTTTGAATGTTTACTTTATTTTAAATAATTATGTCCTTCTTGGATGATATCATATCATACTCAATATTGATTCTTTTGTTTCAATCTATCTTCAGGATGTCGCAGAAGATGCGTTCCCAGCGGTCAGTCGCAATATCAGCGAGGTCGGTTACTTCATCGCCTCTGAGGGCAGCACTAGTAGACACTGTTCCAGCATCTATATTCCAAAGGTCCACTTTATCAATCTAGGTGGAAATTTTCTCAACAGCTTTTAGGGGTGCTCCATCTTCGGTACAGAGAGCAGCACTGACAATTTTAGGAGATCTTCCACCCCCACCATCCGCAGTCGATCAAACATAAATATTTGTGCTCTTTCAGCAGATGATGGAGGTAAAATAGCACCAGTCAGAGGTTATGAGGCAAGGCATTGAGAATGCCCACCAGATTTGGATCGTCATCGTCAAAAGAGTCGCCTTAGTCCAGCCATAGATGGCACGACCTCAGTTCACCCCATAGCAACCGAGGCCGGGGACTATCATAGACTTCAAGAGGATGGGGCCGAAGGACTTTAAATGCGCTGAAGGGATTATTTATACTAATGATTGGATAGAAGATATTGAGAGGAACCTGTGACTGGCACAGATTCCAGAGAGGTTGTAGGTAGAGGCCGCAGGAAGCATGATGTTTGACATCGCATTAACTTGTTTCAGGACGGACCCCAAGATCTCAGTACCGGGACTTACTTGAGAATATTTTAGGGAGCTTTTCAAGGAAAAGTTCTTCCCAGATGTGGCTCTGACATCTCTAGAGAGCCAGTTTTAGTACCTCGTTCAGGGAGGTATGACGGTGGATGAGTATGTGGCAGAGTATTGTATATTGGGCCACTTTGTAGAGGGACAGAACCCCAAAGGAAGATCCAAGAAGTTCAGGAAGGGCCTGAACAAGGAGATCAAATTACATACAAATGGAGATCCCACCGCTACTTTTGAGCAGATTCTGAGGCTAGCACAGCGGGCAGAGGATGATCTATATCTTGGCTCCAAGAGGCCGAGGGACATAGGAGGATACAGTACTAACATGGGTCTAATAAAGTGGCCTCACTTTCAGTAGCAACATCAGAGACACTTTCAGCAGTCGAGGCAGCAGTACCCGGGACAAGCTAGAGCGCTAGTGCAACAAACACACAAGATCCAGAGACCAGCTATTTTTTGCCCATTATTTAAGAAGCAGGGACATGGATGGGATACGTGCAGGATAAGATTGGGCTAGTATTTATTTTGCGGATCAGGAGACCACCAATTGAGGGCTTGTCCTAGAGCTCCAGCTCGTCCAGCTCAGGGCGGAGCTCAGGAACAAAGAGACCCATGAGACCACCAGCAGGACAGCATAGGGGACCTCCCTTACCACCCCAAAAGCAACAGTTCACTCAGTACCAACAAAAACAGAAAGGTGCCCAGCGACAGGGACAAACTTTTGCTTTGACAGTCGAGGAGAAAGAGCCAGTCGATGATGTTATTTCAGGTTTAGTCTATCTTAATTCTTTTCCAGCTCATGCTTTACTTGATTTCGGTGCTTCTCATAGTTTTATATCTTTTTCTTTTGCTCTGAAATATCACCTTGAGACTGAACCGTTGGCAAGGAATTGCAAGATCATGACCGGGGGTGGCATTATCCTAGTTAGTGATATTTGCAAGGATCGGAGAGTTTATTTAGGATACCGAGAGCTAAGTGTGTGTCTACTCATAATACCACTTTTGAGCTACTATATAGTACTCGGAATGGATTGGTTGAGTACACACCATGTTAGTATTAATTATCGTGGAGGCAGAGTTTTGTTTTAGGAACCAGGAGAGTCAGAGTTTGGGTTCATCAAAGAAGCAGCAGAACAGAGCGAGGGACATTTCTGTGGAGCTTTAGTGGAAGAACAGAAGCCACCACATCCATTAATTACAGAGTATATGGACGTCTTTTCGGAGTAGTTGCCGGGGTTGCCATTAGACAGAGATATGGAGTTCTCTATAGACCTAGTGCCAGGCGTAGAGCCAATATCATAGCACGTCTATAGAGTGAACAACAGCAAACTGGTAGAGTTGAAGTAGCAGGTGAATGAGTTGCAGGACAAGGGTTGCATCCGCTCTAGTTCATCACCGTGGGGTGCTCCGATATTATTTGTACCGAAGAAGGATTGGTCGGTATGCTTGTGTATCAACTACAGGACACTCAACAACCTCACTATCAAGAATAAATATCTGTTGTCGTGGATTGACGATTTGTTTGATCAGTTGAAGGAGCAAAGGTATTCTCAAAGATAGACTTGAGGTTGGGGTACCACTAGGTAAAAGTAAAAAAATGAGGACATGCCGAAGACAGCTTTTATGACTCGGTATGGGCAGTTTGAATTCTTAGTGACGTCGTTTGGGTTGACCAATGCCCCGACGATATTCATGAATATGATGAATAAGGTATTCATCCGTACTTGGATCAGTTTATGGTGGTATTTATTGATGATATATTAATTTATTTGAAGACCCCTGAGGAGCATGAGAAGCACCTGAGGATAGTTCTGGAGACCCTTAGGAAGGAGAAGCTTTATGGCAATCTTTCGAAGTATGAGTTCTTCCTTGATAAGGTTGAATTCCTCGGGCATGTGATTATAGGAGACGGGATCTCAGTAGACCGGAAGAAGATTTTAGCAGTTGAGTCATGGTCTACCCCAAGTTCAGTGGCGAAGATTAGGAGTCTTCTTTGATTGGCAGGCTATTATCGGAGTTTTGTTCAGAATTTTTCCAGGATTGTGGAACCGATGACTAGACTAACCAGGAAGGACTTGGAGTTCATCTGGACTGAGGATTGGCAGTCTGCTTTTGAGGAGCTAAAGAAGAGGTTGACTACAGCTCATGTGTTGACATTGCCATCAGGGGTAGGAGGATTTTCTATATATAGTGATGCATCGGGTAAGGGCTTGGGATGTGTGTTACAGCTGAACGGGAAAGTAATATCCTATGCTTCTAGGCAATTATGCCCGCATGAGAAGAATTACCCGACCCATGACTTGGAGTTGGTAGCAGCTATTTTGTCTCTTAAGATGTGAAAACACTACTTATCTGGAGAGCGGGTAGAGATCTCTACAGATCACAAGATCTTGAAGTATGTGTTCTCATAAAAGGAGCTCAACATGAGGTAGAGGCGGTGGTTGGAGTTGATGAAGGACTTTGATATTTCGTTGCAGTACCATCCAGAAAAGACCAACGTAGTCGCTGATGCCTTGAGCAGGTATCCAATGGCTATGTACTTGACAAGGGACAGGCACTTGTTGGCCAATCTTGATAGCTTGGCTATCGAGGTACTACTTCCTGGAGTTGCATCATAGATATGGGGACTTTAGGTATAGTCAGAGTTGATGGATTGGATCAGAGTTGCACAATTTAAGGATGATTCTCTAAGGAGCATTAGAGCACAGCTCTGTATAGGATTGGCAGAGGACTTCAGAATTGCAAATGATGGATTATTGCGGCACGGTACCATATTGTGTGTGCCGAGTGGAGCATTGTGCAAGGAGGTTCTTCAGGAGGCGCATCGATCTCAGTACTCTATGCATCCAGGTGCCAACAAGATATATAGAGACATGAGAGAGGATGTTTGGTGGTATGGTATGAAACGGGAGGTGGCGAGTTTCATATCCAGATGTTTGGTATGTTAGCAGGTAAAGGCAGAAAGATAGAGGCCAGGTGGATTACTTTAGCCTTTATCCATTCCAGAGTGGAAGTGGGAGCATATGACGATGGACTTTGTTTTGGGGCTTCGGCGTTCTCCAGGAGGTAAAGACGTGATTTGGGTCATCGTAGACAGGTTGACCAAATTGGCCCACTTTCTGCCTTTCAAACTGGGTATGACTACAAAGAAGCTCGCGGAGATGTATGAGCATCAGATAGTCAGATTGCATGGAGTTCCTGTGAGCATAGTCTCGGATCGGGATAGTCTCTTCACATCCCACTTCTGGATGAGTTTGCAGGCTAGCCAGGGCACTCAGCTCAAGTTTAGTACTGCATATCACCCTCAGACAGACGGACAGTCAGATAGGACTATCTAGTCTCTCGATGATATGCTACGCACTTGTGTTTTGTATTTCAGAGACTCTTGGTAGGATCACCTTCACCTGGTAGAGTTTGCTTATAACAACATCTACCAGGCCAGAATCGAGATGTCACCATTTGAGGCATTGTATGGACGGAGATGCCGTACTCTATTATCATGCGATGTTGTTGGTGAGAGAGCCTTATTGGGACCAAAGATGTTCGTGGTTGCATCTAAGAAGGTAAAGCTTATTAGAGATAGGCTTCAGGTGGTACAGGACAGACAGCGGCATTGGGTCGATAGCCACCGGAGACCATTGGAGTTTGAGGTATAGATTTTTATTTTGTATTTCTTGTGATTGCTTATTTTAGTTAGAGTGCTATACCTGTATTTCATGCTAGGTTTTTGATATGGTGTTCTTGAGGATTTCTTTGACATGGGGAACGATTTGCTTTGGTGGAGGCAAAAACTTAGTCCACTGTACATCGGACCCTTCGGTGTTCTAGAGAGGGTCGGTGCAGTGGCCTACAAACTAGACTTACTGCCTGCATTAGAGAGAGTACATAATGTGTTTCATGTGTCACAGCTCAGACGGTATATGGCAGATCCTTGCCATGTACTAGATCACTCGGAGATCGAGGTTGGTCCGACTCTCAGCTACCAAAAGCTGCCCGTAGAGATTATGGATCACAGGGAGAATGTTCTACTAAACCAGACAATTCCTTCGTATGCGTCGCGTAGAGGCATCACTCGTCAGAAGAGAGTACCTAGGAGCGAGAGACCGAGATGCACGAGCGATATCCTTATCTGTTTGAGCCGTGAGGTATAATTCTTTCTTGCTTGTATTGATTGCTATTGGTAGTTAGTTTCTTCCTTAATTTCGAGAATAAAATTTTTCTACGGTGGGTAGGATTGTCACCCTCACTTTTCCAACTAGGGGCAGTTTGATAATTTGGCATGTGTATTTAATTTTTTAGGAATAAATATTAGTTATTAGTATGCTATATATTTAATTGTGCCTTGTATTATTTATTTATCAATTAGTGGACTAGCCTATTAATTAGACTTGACACTTGTGAACCAATTAGACTTGTCATGACAATTAGTGAGTCTAACTTGGACCCAAGCCCATTAGACCTTTCTCATTAATTAATTAAGGTGAGTTAGCTTAATTACAATTAGTGTAGAAACTTTCCAAAATGACCACCCTTAATTATTCCTCACAATTCACCATGTAGGGATAACTTGGACCTTTGCAAGTGACTTGGGAAAAAGGAAGGGGGACGACCACCATTAGAGGGGGCTCTCCTCTCTATCTTCTCTCATTTTTATTCCTTTAGATCAAGAAATTAGATCCCCAATTTCCATTATTCCCTCTATTAAATACCTACTCAATTCACCTCTATTTCTTTCTCAAATTCATCACTCTTAGAGCTTGGAGAAGCAAGAAGCACAAGAAGGAGGAGCTTTAGAGCAAGAGATCGTGTCCAGAACGTGTTCAATTGCATATTTTATTAGAAATCCATCTCCCAATTGGTAATTCTTGAATTTCTTCTTTATTGTAGCTTCCTAATCATGCATTTGACCATTAGAAATAATCTCATGGCATATGACTACCTATAGGAGCAAGTTCTAGGCTAATTGGTTATGTATTATGAGTTCTATGTATTGATTTATGTATATTTTGGGGGAATTACGATATTGACACATCTATTGTATATCATGAGACCGATTAGATCTAATTAGACTTAGATCGGGGGTGGAACAATGTACATGTCTACAAATAGATATGTGTTGGCAGTATCATGATATTTTGTGATACGGTGCGACACATGGCCCAATTTTGGGTGTTTTGCATAATTACTCTTCAATACTCAATGTGGCAAGTTACTCTAGTTATATAATAGTGTAATTGATATGTATTAGTATTTATTATGGTAAATTTTAGGTTTTGGTGTTTTTATTGAGAAAGTATACGTTTGGTGTTCGATTTAATGTGCTAGGTGTGCTATTGTATAGATATACGTGTATAACCATGATAGTGCATTTATTTGGAGTTATTGTTTGTGTGCATTGGTATGCATCACTGTGACAGTCATGGGGCTTTGGGACTGGGTTACCCGAGCTTGTGAGGGATGACTTTGAGTGTTCTGGCCTGTACGTGACTATCATAAGTTTTGGTTGGTTATTGGATCTATCATGGCTGGTTAAGACTATCAGTGATTGGAGGAGAGAAACTATTGTGTGCACATAGTGGGTCTGCCATAGGATATATGAGCAGTAGTATATCAGGGGTATCCTTATCGGGTGTGGTTGTGGTGTTCACTCATTTAACTGTAAAAGAGAACTGAATGCATTCACTTGGTAGTTTGGGAGATTCTTGATGGAGGTGGATTATTGTGATTTAGTTGTTTGTAGGGGAGCTTGTGCTATTGTGCATATATGAAGGGCATAGGACTGTCGGGCAGTAGATGAACGGTATCAATGTGAAGTTAAGTTGGTTTATACAGTGGTTAGTATATATCTAACTTAGTATAAGTTAGATATAAGTTAAGTGTATAGTAGAGAGTATCAGATCAGGTATCAGAGAATAGTCTATAGAGTATCAGCAAGTAAAATAAGGGGATTTTGTGTCTGTGCATGAGTTATGAGTGAGGGATTGTTGTTGGTATCACTGGGGTACACTGGTGTGTGTAGCAATTGGGTAAACTATAGAGAATACAATAGCAGTAACTAGAGTGACTGCTTGGGGAATGTTTACTAAGAGCATCAATTTTTAGCATTAGCTTAGATGCATCAGACTTTAAGGTAAGATATGGTAGCAGTCACAGTAGCAATACTAGCAAGTAGCAACACTATTGTTAGATTGGGGTATCAACTAGTAGTATTATTAGTGAGACATTAAAGTGTGTGTAGGAGTGTACTCTTGGGTAGGACTGTGCATGCTCGGGCAATGGAATTTGGTCTGAACTGGAGGTAACAGCAAGTGCAATGATGTGCACTTGCATCAGGAAGCATCTCAAGATAGAGTATCTGAGAACTCTGATGGGAAGGTTGAAGACCAACTGCAGCAGCTACTCTAGAGTGCAATGCACTTGAGTAACTGATAAGGGGGGATCAAACCTGTGCACCATGTGTGCACAGGCAGTGTATAGGTATTGGGGGAATGAGTATCACTGTGGTTTGGTGAGAATTAATATCAGATGGGGGGAGATATAAACTAAGTTGTATCAGTTAGTAATTAAGACCAGTCCTTATTAGTTATGTACATATTAGTTAAAGAGTTAAGTATTAGATAGTGTTGTGTTATTAGTTAGTAAATAAGAAATGTTAGTATTAGATAAGGAGTTACAGTTAATATTTAGTAGGTGTCAGTGAGTTGGGTAAGTATGACAAATTAAGTTTTAACTTAGATGGCAAGGGTATTGGTATTTTGTAATACCTAATTAATGGGTCAACTTACTGATACCAAGATATAGTACTACAGAGTTAATACATAGTGGTAATATGATACTAGTACTATTAAGATAGAGGGGTAGGTACTAGTAAATAAATAACTAAGGTATTATTTAGTACCAACTAGTATTAAATTAGGACTTAAGGTAATAACCTTAATATAACCTAGTATAGCCAGTATAAACTAGCTTTAACTAGATATAGACCAATTAACTTAGTGTGGACCTTGTATGGCCTAGTTTAGCTAGAATGACTAGTATTTGCCTTGAAATACATTCTAGTGCATCCTTTCAACTTAATTCTCTTTTATTACACCAAAGTAACTTGATATTCCTCTGTAGGGTTGTGTGACACCAGCTCGGACACCGAGTTACCCTTTTTGCTCCGGACCAGAGGCGAGTACATTTCTCTGTTAGTTTTTATTTCATGATAGTGTATATATCATATATTCTAGAACTATATACTTAATTCTGACACAAGAGTTACACGGACTGGTACTATATGGATCCTATCAGAAGATGTTATCCCATACCATGCTCAGCGGGTACTCCTTCATATGTATTTTATCGTGTATATCCGGTATTGATTTTAGTGTACTTCATGTTCACACACTGCTCGTGTTCAGTATGCCCATATTTGTGTTCGTAACTTGTTGTGATTGGATCCATAAGTATTGGTTGGGGATGGGGGAGTAGGAGTTGGTTGTCACTACCACATTTTAGGAAAAAGGGTATTTTAGTAATTTCTTATTTAAATAAATATTGTGCATGGTAAATAATTTTTGTTGTATTATTTAATTGTTGTTGGATGTTATTTAATTATTTTGGACTTATTTTAGTGGACCCAACTAGTTTAGATTGGACCCATGGACCAACATGAATTAAATAGTTAGATTTGGCCAATTTAGAAAGCCCATAGTTAAGGAGATGGATTAAATTAATTAAGTGATTAGACTAGAAGCTTCCTTCATTAATTATTTCTTCATGAGAGGCCCCAAGGGGTACATTGGATATTTTATAATTGCTTGGGAGAGGGGCAAGGCCGGCCTATTAAAAGAGGGGAGAAATTTCTCTCTCCTCTCATTCTCATTCAAAATCTAGATCTAGAAATTCCCACTCCCAAATTCTTTCCATTCCCATTCCAATTGTCCACCAAATTCATCCCAAATTCTTTCCAATTCACCATTAGAAAGTTGAGAAGCAAGGATCTAGAAGGAGAAAGCAAGGATCTACAAAGAGGAGCAAGGATCTACAATTTGGAAGCAAGTTCATCTCAATTGGAGGTTTCATTGGGAATCCATCTCCCAATAGGTATAATTCAGTTTTTCCTATTAAAATAGCTTCTAAATATGAGATTTAATCATGTAAAATCAACCCATATGTATGTACTATCCATAGGACTTTGTTTTATGTTCATAGGAGACCCATGGAGAAAGTTATGGTGCTTTTTGTGTCAATTTTGTTGGAATTCCGAATTTATATTTTGTTGTGTGTGTCAATTGATCCTATAGATCAATTGGGCATGTGATTATATGTTTGGGGCTTGTGTCGTGTCCATATTTGGGTACATGTGATTCTTATCCCAACTATTTGGTGATACGTGTCATTTTGGCGGTTTTCTCCGACACGGGCTTTGAACATGTCGTATTTTGACACGGACACATAGATCTACTTTTGACACTTTGATTTATTCATAAATATTATTTGTGACTTGTTTGTGTCCTTCGGGGTATATTTGGTTGTGTGTTGGACTCGTGTCACATGCGTATCCTAGATCTAGTGGGATACGGTGTGAAACTTTCCAATTTGGTGTGTTTATGTGTAGATCTAATTATTTATGCTTTAAATTATTTATTTATAACTAGTAAATATATATAGATATTATATATTTATTTTAGTGTATTTATTATGGTATTTATTGTAGCATAGATCTATAGATATTCTATGTATTCTAATGTGGTGTATAACAATATGTATGTAGCTTTCTTGCATGCAATTATATATGTACTTATGTTAATAAAATATTTTATACAATAAAGGTTTTGTAAAATATATTTATGTATTTAATGAGTAATTATATTATTTATAATTATTATATAATTATTTGTATATTAATGAATGTATTTTTATGTGTGCTTCTAGCCATGTAAAATACGTACATATGTGCATGTGTTTGGTATTTTAATTTTGTAAGTTTATATGTATGTATATATAAGTATATAGTTATTAAATTGTTTATATATATATATGTATTTTGATTTATATATGTATATATATAGGTGTTTTGTGAGGTATAATACTAATAATAATATATTATTCTATTTGGTTTGTATATACATTATTTAGAGTGTGCATTATTTGTATTATTAGTATTCTTGTGTGGGTATCTATTGGAATCTAATTTTGATTCCTAAATTGTTGTATTTTATTTTCTATAGAGGTTTTGTGAGGTAGACATTGGTTTGATCATGTTTGACTTTAGTTGACTTTAGAGTTGACCATAGTTGACTTTTGACTTAGAATTGATTTATTGACCTAGAAGTTGACTAGTTTGACTTGTTCTCTTTCCGGGACCTTGTATTAATGTGGTATTCCATATCTAGGTCTTCGAGGTACCGAGTCAGACATCTGTGAGACTGTTCATTGGACTTCAGGCGAGTACATTCTCTGATAGTTTCTCATTTATGATATCCTCTATGTTCGTTGTATCTAGTGTAGATATATATGTTTCTCTTGACACTATGGTTACACGGATTGGTATATCCGGATCTCGTCATGAGATGTTATTCCTTGGTATATGGTGTATATGGTGCAAGTATTGTTTCATTGGTTATCTTGTACATGTACAGACACCAATTTTCGGGAGGAGTCGCTCTCTTCTTGGGGAATCTAGTGCCATAGCATACCGTGGTTGGATCTATTATACCAGTTGGGGGTGGGGAGTATTAGTATAGATATGTGATCAAATCCCTATTGAATAAAGTATTAGTAAGCGAATAGTGTTGATCATGCACCGCACGTATGATTAGCCAGGCCGCATTGTATCTTGCCCAAGCCGATCACATGTTAAGCTAGTACTCACACACTTAGACATTAGTATTATTGTTTCATTGGCATATTGTTCATCATTGTATTTCTTTCCAGTATTTCCTTATTGTCTATATATCTCTTGTATCTATTGTGCATCTTATTTATCCATAGCTATTTACTGTTACATAGTTTTTATCATAGATTAGAACTGCTGTTAGAGATGTACTCTGCTCCTTTCCTGACTGGATATATTTTTCCAGATGACACTGAGGAGTACCCTACCTATTATGGACCCCAGGATGTTGTGGGTTTAGATTCGGAGACCCTGGCTCAAGAGGGACTTATCCCAACTGAGACAGTTGACCCTGGAGTGTAGCTTTGTAGTATGATAGTATTCTTTTATACTGGATTTGTCTCCAGCTTATTTTATTACTCTTCAGACACATTGGTGTATTATTTTAAACTCATGAGTTGTATGATGACTATTCTATTCTTATCTGATTTCGTGCTCATTCTATCTTAGTTCTGTGATTGAGTATTCTATCATTATTGGTGGTTCATTACTTTAGATAGACTATCTAGACAGCGTTCTACCGCCGATTCTGCGGCGTAGGCTGGGCGTTGTTTCTGACTAGTATCCTTACATCGGGTACGGGTCGTGACACATTTTTGGTGGTGGCCCATGCAGGTCAAGCTTCACAAGTATGTGATGTCGTGGTAGTGCGACAATTTAGTTGTACTACTGCGAGCCTGCGATAGGATATAGGATATAGGCTGAGATACTCAATCACATCTAGGAAAACTCTTTTGATTCAACTATTCTCCTTTGACATTGATACTTGATCCCTTAAAATGTCCTTTCCTTGATGTCTTACATCATGTGCCATATTGATTCTCATTCCGTCTTTTTATGAGACATACTTGGAGATACTTGCGGAGGTGTCACGACCCGCACCCGGTTTAGGGGCACGAGTGCGTGGGTACGTCCAGCCTATGCCGCAGCATCGGCGGTAGAACGCTGTCAAGGTCTTGATACTATCTAACTAATGTCACGTAAGCATCCAATCTCCATTAGGAGGCACGGATGACACAAATAAGATGAACACATACTCAATCACAGGATTACAGCACGATAAGATTTCGAAACAGAAATTAAAATTAAACACAACACAAGTCCATAAGTAATATTCTAACTCAACAATATCCAAGAATCATCAAATGCCAGAGACAAATCCGGTACCAAATAGTCTACTTAAAGAACTAACAATAAATAATAATTCCGGCTAGACCTTCCAGAATCACAACTAAACTACCATGTCTGCAGCTACTCACCATATGGTCCATAAAGTGTCGGACAGCGGTCCTCTAAGGCATAGTCTGGAAAAATATTTCTAGTCAGGAAGGAGCAAAGCAACACTCTCAAATAACAGTTCCATTAATTGATAATGTCTATAATACAATAAAACATGTCATGCTAGCTACTGAGAAGACAGTGAAATAAATGCAATGGCAATTTATGAGAGACAGGCAATGTAAAGAGACAGGCAATAGGCAATATGATATAGTCAGTGCATGTATGAAATTGAAAAGAACAAGGAACAGTATCATATACGGGTGATGTAGTATATGATTTAAAATAGGGAACTATAACCTATTCTAAGTGTTTGAAATAGTAGTCTCAAAATGTGATCGGCTTGGGAACATGTACGATAGCTACAGGGCCTGGCTAATCATGGGTGAAGAGCATGATTAACACTTACAATTTTCTATACTACAATAAGAGGTTATGATCACATTTCTTACTAACTACTTCCCCGCCCCCAACTAGTACTGTGGATCCAACCATGACACGTCACGATACACGAGCAAGTCAAGTCTATCATGTACGATATCTAAATACACATGTCGTGTACAATGTCAATATGATAATCAAGATAACATCTGATGACTGCAGATCCAAGCTATACTAGTCCGTGTAGCACAGTGTCAAAGATTCAGTTGTAACATTTCAAGATCATTGAACTTATAGCAATTATCAAGAATTGGAAATTATCAGAGAATGTACTTGCCTTGGGTCCTTAGCTGGTAATTATTGGTGTCCTGTTCCAGAATATCCCCTGGGTAAACCAACAGTCCTATAAACATAACACAATATAACATTTGCATCAGAAGCTACGCTAACACACAGTCTATAAACACTGGCCTCAGGGCCATGCCAGGCAGGGCACTAGTCAACTAGGGTCATCTAGTAGGATATACATAAATAAATATACATATCTTAAATTAACATATGTACTTACAATATATATATCAAATTAAATACATATATAAATTATATGTATATATATATTAAAAGTATGCTAAGAGTTTATACAAAAATATATATATCAATACGAAAATATAACTCTACATGTATATATTGATACCAAAATACGGTTATTTGAATATATACCAAATCTTATTATATACATATATATTTATATACCAAAATAATAATTATACTATATACATACTTGCACCAAAATCACCACATATACAATATATATATATATATATACCATTTAATTCATGTATAATATATATATATTAGTTGAACAATTATGTACCATATATATGCCAAAATACAATTTACAATATATATATATTGTTAACATCTTATTAAAATATACCAAGACTAATACACCCATAGAGTTTATACTATATATATACATGTATGCATGTACATACCAATTTATATATTAAGAATATACTAATGCTTATAAAATATACATTAAGAATATACTAATTACTTATACAAAATATATGTATATAATTACCATCATTAAAACTAACAAATACAGATACTAAAATATTAATTAAAAATTATACCTAGTATACATTAAATACCTACACACCTACCTATATTTTACCAAAATAATATTTATACACATTAATTAGCTTTATACATATGCATATGATTTAATTATACATATACAAATATATACAAATACATGTACATTTATTAAAATATACATTACCAATTATTTGCATACTATACATGTTCACGTATTTAAAACATTAATTAAATAATACTATATACATGTACGTATATACGTAGGTCTACACATTAATTATATCCATACTAAATATATACAATAGTTATATACATACATTAAAATATATACTATACATTCTGTTTAATTATTAATTAATTAAACAATAGACATATACATTTTTATTTACGAATTTATACTCCTACGTATAAATACGTATGTATATATACGTATATATATATATATATGTATATATATATATAGATATATATACAGGAAGAAGAAGGAAGAAGGAGAGAAGCTTACTGGCTTGGGGTTGCTGGCCGCCGGAGTTCGGCTGACCGCCGGAGTGGCTGGAAAAGAGATGGTGGTGGCGAGAGGTGTATTGGCAGCGGGGGATGAAGCGTTGCCGGAGTTGATGGGAAGAGGGGGAGTGCAGCCGGAGCAGTTTGCAGCGGGAGGAGGGAGCAAGGTGGGCCGACGGAGTAGATGCAGCCGGAGTTGGCTGGGCTTCAGGCGGGGAGGAGCGCGTGAGGGGGACTCGGCCGGATGGCCGGCTGATGGCCGCCTGAGTTGGAGCAACGGGCTTCGGCGGGAGGAGCAGTGGACGCCGGCGCCGGACTGGGGGGGGTCGGCCTGGGTGGCCGGAGCACAGGTTGAAGGCCGGCGGGAACTGCTACGGGCCGGAGTCGGGGTGTCAAGGATTCTGAATGGGGGAACAGTAATGTTCCCCCCCCCCCTCTATTCTTATTTGAATTCAAATGAATAAGAATCAAAGAAGAAGGAGAAGGAAGGAGGAGAAAAAGAAGAAGAAGAAAAGAGAAGAAGAAGAGAAGAAGTTTACAACGTAGGAGAGAGGGAGGAGGCTTGTGAAGGTGGGGAATCCTAGGTTTCTTGGGATTAGGGTTTGAGGTAGACATGTCATTATATAGGATGAGGGGATTTTGATGGAGGGTTGTGATTGACCCTCTAAATGAGTGGTCTAGATTGAACATGAGGGAAATAATTTATGGGGGATTTAGGGTGAGGTTTAATTAAAATATTAAGGATTCCTCATCGGTTAAAATAATTGGGTGAGGCCACAAAATGCAAATTTGCAATTTAGCCCCCTTTAATTTGGGAAATTGCACAAACACATAAAATGACAAAAAATTTGGCGGACGATTCGGGGTCCGGTATTTTGTAGGGTCAGGGGCGCTATATGATCGGTATTTGCTCAAGTAACAGGGCACTGGAATTAAATTGGAATTTTAGAATCAGATAAAATAGTATCCTCAATTTAAATAGAAATAAATGCAAGTTGTGTTCAATAATTAATTAGGAGTACATGGGGCCAAAATCAGGTCAGGTCATCAATACCAAAAATGAAGAAGACTCAGAACAGAATATTTCCCTAATTTGGGCCGCACGAAAAAATAGGTCAAGATTGTCCCAAATTTCAATTGGAACGCACAACGATACAAAATAGGGATTTAAAAATAAACGTCCACGACGATTTTTGTGCTGCCAGAAATAATGCACAGGGAGCAACATTATGAGTTGCAAAAAAATAGCAGAATTGAAGGCGGGCATGTCTAGGATAAGATTGTGAAATTTGTTGGAAGACAGAAGTCAGGATACTGCCCCAAATATCGAAGCAAAGGCAAAGCGCAAAAATATTAAATAAAATACGAAAATAAATTACAATCTCCAAATATTAAATTCTAGATAAAATAATAAATACAGAACTCTATAATTCTGACAGGTGGTCATCTACTAGGCTTCTAGGTCTAGTCTACTAGCTAAAATAAATGAGCACTGCATCTAATACTATATTTAATTACTCATCACACATAATTATTCAAAACAAACAATTATCACGCAATTACTTAATTATAACTACCATAATATTAAATATTGTAAAAAGTCGAAATTACCCCTGTTTTCGGAATGTGGTAGTGACAAGTCTACCCACCTTAAAAGAATTTTGTCCTCGAAATTTAAAATCCTCATAGTAGTGTTTAATCATACACATTATTATTTCCCTCAAAGTTTAAATTCAGCATCCCTGAAATTAGGTAATAATCCACAATGTCTTTGCACAATTTCAAAAATTATAAAATTATTACATCCCTGAAAAATCCTCGAAATAACATCAAAGTCCATTTTATCAAAAATTTCCCCGAAATTTTTTTTTTTTTTTAGTTACAATTCAATATTCATAATTTAATATCCACTCCTCAAATTTGATTTTAATCAATGCACATATGTATGATGTAATCTCGTTCAAAAAGTTTGAATTTAAACATTTATCCATCAAAATTTTTATTCCTCGATTTCCTCTTTCCTCAAAATACTTAACAATGCGATACTTAAAGATTCTCCAACTGCAACATCAATATAAAATTTTAAAAATTTCATAACTTGCAATCAATTAAATATAATGATAATCTCCCCAAAATTCCAAATTAAATAACATGTCATAATCTTCCTGGAATTAATTAAACCACCAATTATGAAATATTAATTTCTTAACCCTGTATTTGAATCAATGGTTATCCTCGAATCTTAATCATCTTGTCTCTCTCGTCAAGTCATAACTCCTCTATGAATCTTCGTCATGGTCAAACCTCGATAATCATGGCAAAAACTTCCTACAATCATACAACATGCAACCTAAGGGAATATGTATGGTGTCTTGTCATGGTATTGTAGTCTCTGTATCAGGGTGTACTACTAACTATATTCTAACAAGAAATCATGCATGCAAGCTACGGTACTAAGGTATCAGTCAATCAATTAAATAGATAGGAACAAGAGGAAGGAAGGAACAGAACCTGCTAACACATTACCTGTAGTATCGGTCTCCTCGACCGTCACCACAAATGCCCGTCCTGCTGGGTTGGTTCCCTTCGCGGGTGCTGAGCAATATACGGTTCCACAGGTAGCCTAACTGGATCTCTATAATCTGAAGTTGTACGCTGGCCGGGAAGATAAGAGGCTAGAAGACAATCCCTTACTCGATGTCCCGCAGCGCCGCAGTGCAAACAAAGTCCTAGCCTCGTTCTACAGCTCTTCCAAAGGTGACCTGGCTTCTTACAGAAATGACAAGTCTGTTGTGTCTCTCTTGGAGGCTGCTGTTGATCCTGCTGAATACGAATTGGCGTCTGGTACTGTTGTTGATACTGATACGCCCATGGATGTTGTTGGATAGGAACTGGTGCTAGGTACTGCGGTGGATGCTGAAATGTCCATGGTTGTTGTTGAATATGAAATGGTACTTGGTACTGCTGTTGGTGCTGAATACGGGGATGCTTGGCTGGTCCTGGGCTACCATTCGTATCTTCAAAAGTATTATGACTCCTCTTAGGCCTGAGATCCAGATCCTCTTCTGCGATTTGAGCATCCATCAAGATAGCCTCAAAGGTAGCGGTACGACGACCAGAAGTACGCGACCTAATCTCTCTCGTCAGCCCCTTTCTAAATTTCCTGGCTCGATCTCCTGGGTCTCGAATCATAGATGATGCAAAACGGCTCAATCTACAGAATTCTGTAGCGTACTCGTCAACCGACATATTTTCTTGAACTAAGTCATGAAACTGACTTTCCAAGGTTCCCAATGCCACGTCGGGAAAGAACTTCTCCTTGAAGAGTTCCTTGAAGGTCTCCCAAGTAAGTCCTTGCGTAGTAATTCTCGGCTCCGTGCGATACCACGTGAGTGCGATATCGAACATCTGACTGCCAGCGGCTTCTATCTGTAAGTTCTCCGGAATCTGGGTTAATCGCAGGCTTCTCTCTATATCCTCTCGCCAGTCGTCAGCGTAGAGTATCCCTTCGGTACCTTTAAACTCCCGAGGCATCATTCTTTTGAAATCCACTATAGTGCCTGATCTCTGCTGTTGCTGGCCAGGAAACTGCTGGTACTGTGCTACTTTCTCCAAAGCTTGGAGAGTCACTTGATGAGCATTCTCCATGTTTTCTTTCATCAGCTCGGTTTGTGCCTGGTGCGCTTCTGCTTGCACCCTCTGAGCCTCAGCTTGGACTCGCTGAGCATCTGCCGTTACTCTCTGGGCATCTACCATGCCCTGGATCAAGGTAAACATCTGCGTTCCGTCAATGGGTAAACCTCCGGGAATCGGAGTTGATGGAGGAGGAAGGTTGTCCGTTACAGCTGCGGCTATCCTCTTAACAGGTGGAGGAGGAGGATCACGTACGTGCATCGGAGATGTAGGAGGAACTACGGCTGTCTGTCCATCAGGTAGAGAGGCGGCAGACCCCTCTAAAGCTGATGTTCCCGCTCTTATAGACCTTGTCTGCGGCGACATCCTGAAGACAGATCCCAAAGAATCAATTTAGGCAAAAATACGATATCATCAAGGAAGGACAGTACAGTTCTAAAGAAGCAACATTCAAGATAAAGATTGGGAATAACAATCCTAGTTGTGATTGCACAGGTCAAAGATGCATCCATGGTCTGATATCTCTATCCCCTAGGTATCACAGTTCTATCACAAACACTCTCACTGCTAGCTTCCTTACCTACTGCAACAGTTGATGCTAGTTATTCTTATCACCCAAGTGCATATCAAATGCAACACTCTTTACTAAATACTGCTCTCTTTAATACAATCTTAAATAGACACCCAAGTCAGTGGGCAGTGATCTCAATTATACTCAAGCCAACAGATCCTTACACATGCATCTCATCTATTGTATACTAATATATCTCTCCCACTATAAAATCTTATCCTCAGATAAATTTTCCTCAAAATAACTCCTCGAATAAAATTTTAAGGTAAATTGCATACACTTTCCTCAAGGTTAATTATTTAAATACTGAAATAAAACTTAATCTCACAAAATCCTTACAGACTTGTCTAGGTTTATTGAATCGAATCTGAATCCTCAAAATAAAATTTTAATAACAATATTTCAACTCCTCAATTTCATTTTTTTTTTTTTTTTTTGCAATTCATTGAAATCTTCAAAATAAAATTTTTATAACAATCTCAATCTTCTCAGAATTCAAAAATTTGAAATTCATTTTCAATCCTCAAATTAAAATTTAAATCCACCTTTTGTAGTCTAATAGCTCTAATGTTAATCCCTTTCACTGTCCTCATTGACGGCATCATCAAATAATACCATAAATCAGTCTATAAATTTACCTTAATATGAAATCAACCCTACAATGAAACCCAAAATCCTAACTTAATACCTAATCAATAATAATCAATCAATATCACAAGTGAGAATGGACGGAACAAGGGAATGATTTAAATTGGAAATTATAACAAGATTCTCATAGGTCATCCCAGGAATCTCTCAAGGAATTGTGATTGAGTATTTGCTCTCGTCCTAGTATCCTATGTCCTAGATTCTATCGCAGGCACATAGTAGTATAACAAGGATGTCACACTACCACGACATCGCTCTAAATGCGAAGTCTGACCTGCATGGGCCACCACTAAAAATGTGTCACGACCCGCACCCGATTTAGGGGCACGAGTGCGTGGGTACGTCCAGCCTACGCCGCAGCATCGGCGGTAGAACACTGTCAAGGTCTTGATACTATCTAACTAATGTCACGCAAGCATCCAATCTCCATTAGGAGGCACGGATGACACAAATAAGATGAACACATACTCAATCACAGGATTACAGCACGATAAGATTTCGAAACAAAAATTAAAATTAAACACAACACAAGTCCACAAGTAATATTCTAACTCAACAATATCCAAGAATCATCAAATGCCGGAGACAAATCCGGTACCAAATAGTCTACTTAAAGAACTAACAATAAATAATAATTTCGGCTAGACCTTCCAGAATCACAACTAAACTACCATGTCTGCAGCTACTCACCATATGGTCCATAAAGTGTCGGACAGCGGTCCTCTAAGGCATAGTCTGGAAAAATATTTTCAGTCAGGAAGGAGCAAAGCAACACTCTCAAATAACAGTTCCATTAATTGATAATGTCTATAATACAATAAAACATGTCATGCTAGCTACTGAGAAGACAGTGAAATAAATGCAATGGCAATTTATGAGAGACAGGCAATGTAAAGAGACAGGCAATAGGCAATATGATATAGTCAGTGCATGTATGAAATTGAAAAGAACAAGGAACAGTATCATATACGGGTGATGTAGTATATGATTTAAAATAGGAAACTGTAATCTATTCTAAGTGTTTAAAATAGTAGTCTCAAAATGTGATCGGCTTGGGAGCATGTACGATTGCTACAGGGCCTGGCTAATCATGGGTGAAGAGCATGATTAACACTTACAATTTTCTATACTACAATAAGAGGTTATGATCACATTTCTTACTAACTACTTCCCCGCCCCCAACTAGTACTGTGGATCCAACCATGACACGTCACGATATACGAGCAAGTCAAGTCTATCATGTACGATGTCTAAATATACATGTCGTGTACAATGTCAATACGATTATCAAGATAACATCTCATGACTGCAGATCCAAGCTATACTAGTCCGTGTAGCACAGTGTCAAAGATTCAGTTGTAATATTTCAAGATCATTGAACTTATAGCAATTATCAAGAATTGGAAATTATCAGAGAATGTACTTGCCTTGGGTCCTTAGCTGGTAATTATTGGTGTCCTATTCCAGAATATCCCCTGGATAAACCAATAGTCCTATAAACATAACACAATATAACATTTGCATCAGAAGCTACGCTAACACACAGTCTATAAACACTGGCCTCAGGGCCATGCCAGGCAGGGCACTAGTCAACTAGGGTCATCTAGTAGGATATACATAAATAAATATACATATCTTAAATTAACATATGTACTTACAATATATATATCAAATTAAATACATATACAAATTATATGTATATATATATTAAAAGTATGCTAAGGGTTTATACAAAAATATATATATCAATACGAAAATATAACTCTACATGTATATATTGATACCAAAATACGGTTATTTGAATATATACCAAATCTTATTATATACATATATATTTATATACCAAAATAATAATTATACTATATACATACTTGCACCAAAATCACCACATATACAATATATATATATATATACCATTTAATTCATGTATAATATATATATATATTAGTTGAACAATTATGTACCATATATATGCCAAAATACAATTTACAATATATATATATATTGTTAACATCTTATTAAAATATACCAAGACTAATACACCCATAGAGTTTATACTATATATATACATGTATGCATGTACATACCAATTTATATATTAAGAATATACTAATGCTTATAAAATATACATTAAGAATATACTAATTACTTATACAAAATATATGTATATAATTACCATCATTAAAACTAACAAATACAGATACTAAAATATTAATTAAAAATTATACCTAGTATACATTAAATACCTACACACCTACCTATATTTTACCAAAATAATATTTATACACATTAATTAGCTTTATACATATGCATATGATTTAATTATACATATACAAATATATACAAATACATGTACATTTATTAAAATATACATTACCAATTATTTGCATACTATACATGTTCACGTATTTAAAACATTAATTAAATAATACTATATACATGTACGTATATACGTAGGTCTACACATTAATTATATCCATACTAAATATATACAATAGTTATATACATACATTAAAATATATACTATACATTCTGTTTAATTATTAATTAATTAAACAATAGACATATACATTTTTATTTACTAATTTATACTCCTACGTATAAATACGTATGTATATATACGTATATATATATATATATATATATATATATATAGATATATATACAGGAAGAAGAAGGAGAGAAGCTTACTGGCTTGGGGTTGCTGGCCGCCGGAGTTCGACTGACCGCCGGAGTGGCTGAAAAAGAGATGGTGGTGGCGAGAGGTGTATTGGCAGCGGGGGATGAAGCGTTGCCGGAGTTGATGGGAAGAGGGGGAGTGCAGCCAGAGCAGTTTGCAGCGGGAGGAGGGAGCAAGGTGGGCCGACGGAGTAGATGCAGCCGGAGTTGGCTGGGCTTCAGGCGGGGAGGAGCGCGTGAGGGGGACTCGGCCGGATGGCCGGCTGATGGCCGCCTGAGTTGGAGCAACGGGCTTCGGCGGGAGGAGCAGTGGACGCCGGCACCGGACTGGGGGGGGGGTCGGCCTGGGTGGCCGGAGCACAGGTTGAAGGCCGGCGGGAACTGCTACGGGCCGGAGTCGGGGTGTCAAGGATTCTGAATGGGGGAACAGTAATGTTTCCCCCCCTCTATTCTTATTTGAATTCAAATGAATAAGAATCAAAGAAGAAGGAGAAGGAAGGAGGAGAAAAAGAAGAAGAAGAAAAGAGAAGAAGAAGAGAAGAAGTTTACAACGTAGGAGAGAGGGAGGAGGCTTGTGAAGGTGGGGAATCCTAGGTTTCTTGGGATTAGGGTTTGAGGTAGACATGTCATTATATAGGATGAGGGGATTTTGATGGAGGGTTGTGATTGACCCTCTAAATGAGTGGTCTAGATTGAACATGAGGGAAATAATTCATGGGGGATTTAGGGTGAGGTTTAATTAAAATATTAAGGATTCCTCATCGGTTAAAATAATTGGGTGAGGCCACAAAATACAAATTTGCAATTTAGCCCCCTTAATTTTGGGAAATTGCACAAACACATAAAATGACAAAAATTTGGCGGGCGATTCGGGGTCCGGTATTTTGTAGGGTCAGGGGCGCTGTATGATCGGTATGGGCTCAAATACCAGGGCACTGGAATTAAATTGGGATTTTAGAATCAGATAAAATAGTATCCTCAATTTAAATAGAAATAAATGCAAGTTGTGTTCAATAATTAATTAGGAGTACATGGGGCCAAAATCAGGTCAGGTCATCAATACCAAAAATGAAGAAGACTCAGAACAGAATATTTCCCTAATTTGGGCCGCACGAAAAAATAGGTCAAGATTGTCCCCAATTTCAATTGGAACGCACAACGATACAAAATAGGGATTTAAAAATAAACGTCCGCGACGATTTTTGTGCGGCCAGAAATAATGCACAGGGAGCAACATTATGAGTTGCAAAAAAATAGCAGAATTGAAGGCGGGCATGTCTAGGATAAGATTGTGAAATTTGTTGGAAGACAGAAGTCAGGATACTGCCCCAAATATCGAAGCAAAGGCAAAGCGCAAAAATATTAAATAAAATACGGAAATAAATTACAATCTCCAAATATTAAATTCTAGATAAAATAATAAATATAGAACTCTATAATTCTGACAGGTGGTCATCTACTAGGCTTCTAGGTCTAGTCTACTAGCTAAAATAAATGAGCACTGTATCTAATACTATATTTAATTACTCATCACACATAATTATTCAAAACAAACAATTATCACGCAATTACTTAATTATAACTACCATAATATTAAATATTGTAAAAAGTCGAAATTACCCCTGTTTTCGGAATGTGGTAGTGACAGGAGGCACGCAAGGTTGAGCAGGATCTGGGTTTGAAGACCAAGAGAGACCGTGATTCTTTTCTGGGGGCCAACGGCAGTGCAGTATCTGCCAAACGTCCTCATTTCCAGTCCAGACCTTTCCAACAGCCACAGCAGAACCAGACTCCAGCTAGAGCGCCTTTTCACCAGGCACCTCAACAGTAGAGACAGTTACAGCAAGCTCCATGCAACTTTTGCAAGAAGCCCAGCCACATCTGGGAAGTTTGCAGGAGGAGGCTAGGAGTTTGTTTGTATTGTGGTACTGAAGGGCATCAATCAAGGGAGTGTCCTTGTCGTGCAGTTCAGGGAGCAGCTCCAGCTCCGAGGACACAGACGAGACCACCTGCAGCACAGCCGAGGGGACCGCTTCCGACACAGCAGCAGCATTTTATCCAGCATCAACAGCAGGAAGGTGCTCGACAGGGACGAGCGTTTGCTACGACCGTCGAAGAGGAGGAACCCACCGGAGATATCATCGCAGGTTCTATTCTTCTTAATTCCATTCCAGCTTTAGCTTTGTTTGATAGTGGTGCTTCCCATAGTTTTGTATCTGTTTCTTTTGCTCTGAAGCATGGTTTGGTAGCTGAGTCTTTGCTTAGGACTTGCAAGATCATGACCGGGGGAGGCATTATCCTGGTTAATGATATTTGCAAGGATCGGAGAGTTACTCTGGGAGGCCGGGAGTTGAATGCGTGTCTACTTGTAATGCCACTTCCGAGCTACGACATTGTACTTGGGATGGATTGGTTGAGTAGGCACCGTGCTAGCATAGACTGTAGAGGAGGTAGAGTTTTGTTTGGTTCGCCAGGAGAGCCAGAGTTCGAGTTTGCTAGAGGAGCTGTGGAGCAGGGGGAAGGCATTATTTGTGGAGCTATAGTGGAAGACAAGGAGTTGCCGCATCCGTTGATAGCAGAATTTTTGGATGTGTTTCCTGAGGAATTGCCAGGATTGCCACCAGATCGAGATATTGAATTTTCTATAGACTTGGTGCCAGGTGCAGAACCAATTTTACAGCATGTCTATAGAGTAAACAACAGCGAGCTGGTCGAGTTGAAGAAGCAGGTGGACGAATTACAGGATAAAGGGTTTATCAGATCGAGTTCTTCACCATGGGGAGCCCCGGTATTGTTTGTACCGAAGAAGGATGGATCGGTGCGTATGTGCATTGATTACAGGGCTTTGAATAATCTTACTATCAAGAATAAGTATCCTTTGCCACGGATTGATGATCTGTTTGATCAGTTGAGTGGTGTGAAGGTATTTTCTAAGATAGATTTGAGATCAGGCTACCATCAGGTGAAGGTGAAGCCGGAGGACATACCGAAGACTGCTTTTAGAACTCGGTATGGTCAGTACGAGTTTATGGTGATGCCGTTTGGTTTGACTAATGCACCGGCGGTATTTATAAACTTGATGAACAAGGTGTTCCACCAGTACCTTGACAAGTTCGTGGTGGTGTTCATCGACGACATACTCATATACTCGAGGACACCGGAGGAGCATGAAGAGCATTTGAGGATTGTGTTGGATGTGCTGAGGAAGGAGAAGTTGTATGGGAAGTTGTCCAAATATGAGTTTTTCTTGGACAAGGTAAAAATCTTGGGGCATGTTGTGACTGGTGATGGTATTTCAGTAGATCCGAAGAAGATTTCAGCAGTAGAATCTTGGAAGACTCCGAGTTCGGTAGCAGAGATCAGGAGTTTCTTGGGATTGGCAGGCTACTACAGGAAGTTTGTACAAGATTTTTCGAGGATTGCCGAGCCGATGACCAGACTCACAAGGAAGGATGTGGAGTTTGTTTGGACGGAGGATTGCCAGGTTGCTTTTGAAGAGTTGAAGAAGAGGTTGACGTCTGCTCCTATTTTGATGTTGCCATCAGGATCCGGAGGTTTCACTATTTATAGTGATGCATCGGGGAAGGGTTTAGGTTATGTTCTTCAGCAGCATGGGAAAGTGATTGCCTATGCATCCAGGCAATTGCGTCCTCATGAAAAGAACTATCCTACCCATGATTTGGAGTTGGCAGCTGTCATATTCGCCCTAAAGTTGTAGAAATATTATTTGTACGGAGAGCGTGTGGAGATCTTCACAGACCACAAAAGCTTGAAGTACGTTTTCACGCAGAAGGAGTTGAACATGAGGCAGCGTCGGTGGTTGGAACTGATGAAGGATTTTGATATCTCTTTACAATATCATCCTGGAAAAGCCAATGTAGTTGCCGATGCTTTGAGCAGGTATCCGGTAGCTATGTTCTTGACGCAGGATCGATATTTGTTGGAGGACTTGGAGAGCTTGGGCATTGAGGTGATTGTTCCTGGTGGTGCTATGCAGATGTGGAGATTGCAGATACACTCAGATTTGATGGACATAATTAAGGCAGCACAGTATGATGATGTATCTTTGAGGAGTATCAGAGCTCAAGTGAGGGCAGGATTGGAGGATGATTTCACTATTGCAGAGGATGGATCTTTGAGGCATGGAGTTAGATTGTGTGTGCCTAGTGGGGAGTTACGCGAGGAGGTGTTGCAGGAAGCGTATCGCTCTAAGTATTCCATACATCCAGGTGCTAACAAGATGTATCGGAATATGCGAGAGAGTGTGTGGTGGTATGGCATGAAGAGGGAAGTGGCACAGTTTGTATCCAAATGCTTAGTGTGCCAGCAGGTGAAAGCCGAGAGGCAGAGGCCAGGAGGGTTACTTCAGCCATTATCCATTCCAGAGTGGAAATGGGAACACATTACTATGGATTTTGTGTCCGGACTTCCACGATCTCCAGGAGGGAAAGACGCGATTTGGGTCATTGTTGATAGGTTGACCAAGTCGGCCCACTTTTTGCCTTTCAAGGTGGGTTTGTCTACGGAGAAGCTGGCAGAGATATATGTGAGGCAGATCGTTAGGATACATGGAGTTCCCGTCAGCATAGTCTCAGATCGGGATAGTCATTTCACTTCTCATTTCTGGAGGAGTTTGCAGGAGAGTTTGGGCACTCAGCTCAAGTTCAGTACTGCATATCATCCCCAGACAGATGGGCAGTCAGAGAGGACTATCCAGACTCTCGAGGATATGTTGCGCACTTGTGTACTAGATTTCAGGGGTTCTTGGGAGGACCATCTCCATTTGGTAGAGTTTGCTTACAACAACAGTTACCAGTCCAGTATAGAGATATCACCTTTTGAAGCTCTATATGGTCGGAGGTGTCGTACTCCTTTGTCTTGGGACGATATCGAAGAGAGAGTTTTGCTTGGGCCAGAGATGGTTGTGGAGGCAGCAGAGAAGGTTCAGTTGATTAGAGACAGACTTTGAGTGGCGCAGGACAGACAGCGGCATTGGGCCGATAGCCATCGGAGACCTTTGGAGTTTGAGGTATAGTTTAGATTTTGTTTTTGCTTGTTCTTGTTTGTTATAGATTAAGTTCTTAAGGTGGTGTTTTGTTCTAGGTGGGTGGTTTGGTGTTTCTGAGGATTTCTCCGACACGAGGCACGATTCGCTTCGGTGGAGGCGGAAAGCTTAGTCCGCGATTCATCGGACCTTTCACTATTCTAGAGAGGGTCGGTGCAGTTGCTTATAGACTAGACTTGCCACCTGCATTGGAGGAAGTGCACAACGTGTTTCATGTGTCACAGTTAAGATGATACGTGGCAGATCCTAGTCATGTATTGGATCACTCAGAGATAGAGGTGGGCCCTACTCTTAGCTATCCAGAGCAGCCAGTTGAGATTCTGGATCGGAGAGAGAAGGTGCTGAAGAACCAGACTATTTCTTTGGTACGCGTCGCATGGAGGCATCAGTCTCCGGGGGAGTCTACCTGGGAGAGAGAGGAGGACATGCGAGAGCGTTATCCATATTTGTTTGTACCTTAAGGTATGTTATTTTCAAGTTATGTTTTGTTCATTAGTTAATTGTGATTCTTTAGTTCTGTTCTGTGATTTTTCTGGGGGTAGTTTTCATCTTTAAATTTTGAGGACGAAATTATTTTAAGGAGGGTAGACTTGTCACTACCACATTTTAGGAAAAAGGGTATTTTAGTAATTTCCTATTTAAATAAATATTGTGCATGGTAAATAATTTTTGTTGTATTATTTAATTATTGTTGGATATTATTTAATTATTTTGGACTTATTTTAGTGGACTCAACTAGTTTAGATTGGACCCATGGACCCAACATGAATTAAATAGTTAGATTTGGCCAATTTAGAAAGTCCATAGTTAAGGAGATGGATTAAATTAATTAAGTGACTAGACTAGAAGCTTCCTTCCTTAATTATTTTTTCATGAGAGGCCCTAAGGGGTACATTGGACATTTTACAATTGCTTCGGAGAGGGGCAAGGCCGGCCTATTAAAAGAGGGAAAAAATTTCTCTCTCCTCTCATTCTCATTCCAAATCTAGATCTAGAAATTCCCACTCCCAAATTCTTTCCATTCCCATTCCAATTGTCCACCAAATTCATCCCAAATTCTTTCCAATTCACCATTAGAAAGTTGAGAAGCAAGGATCTAGAAGGAGGAAGCAAGGATCTACAAAGAGGAGCAAGGATCTACAATTTGGAAGCAAGTTCATCTCAATTGGAGGTTTCATTGGGAATCCATCTTCCAATAGGTATAATTCAGTTTTTTCCATTAAAATAGCTTCTAAATCTGAGATTTAATCATGTAAAATCAACCCATATGTATGTACTACCCATAGGACTTTGTTTTATGTTCATAGGAGACCCATGGAGAAAGTTATGGTGCTTTTTGTGTCAATTTTATTGGAATTCCGAATTTACATTTTGTTGTGTGTGTCAATTGATCCTATAGATCAATTGGGCATGTGATTATGTGTTTGGAGCTTGTGTCGTGTCCATATTTGGGTACATGTGGTTCGTATCCCAACTATTTGGTGATACGTGTCATTTTGGGGGTTTTCTCCGACACGGGGCTTTGAACATGTCGTATTTTGACACGGATACATAGATCTACTTTTGACACTTTAATTTATTCATAAATATTATTTGTGACTTGTTTGTGTCCTTTGGGGTACATTTGGTTGTGTGTTGGACTCGTGTCACATGCGTATCCTAGATCTAGTGGGATACGGTATGAAACTTTCTAATTTGGTGTGTTTATATGTAGATCTAATTATTTATGCTTTAAATTCTTTATTTATAACTAGTAAATATATATAGATATTATATATTTATTTTAGTGTATTTATTATGGTATTTATTGTAGCATAGATCTATAGATATTCTATGTGTTCTAATGTGGTGTATAAAAATATGTATGTAGCTTTCTTGCATGCAATTATATATGTACTTATGTTAATAAAATATTTTATACAATAAAGGTTTTGTAAAATATATTTATGTGTTTAATGAGTAATTATATTATTTATAATTATTATATAATTATTTGTATATTAATGAATGTATTTTTATGTGTGCTTCTAGCCATGTAAAATACGTACATATGTGCATGTGTTTGGTATTTTAATTTTGTAAGTTTATATGTATGTATATATAAGTATATAGTTATTAAATTATTTATATATATATATGCATTTTGATTTATATATGTATATATATAGGTGTTTTATGAGGTATAATACTAATAATAATATATTATTCTATTTGGTTTGTATATACATTATTTAGAGTGTGCATTATTTGTATTATTAGTATTCTTGTGTGGGTATCTATTGGAATCTAATTTTGATTCCTAAATTGTTGTATTTTATTTTCTATAGAGGTTTTGTGAGGTTGACATTGGTTTGACCATGTTTGACTTTAGTTGACTTTAGAGTTGACCATAGTTGACTTTTGACTTAGAATTGATTTATTGACCTAGAAGTTGACTAGTTTGACTTGTTCTCTTTTCGGGACCTTGTATTAATGTGGTATTCCATATCTAGGTCTTCGAGGTACCGAGTCAGACATCTGTGAGACTGTTCATTGGACTTCAGGAGAGTATATTCTCTGATAGTTTCTCATTTATGATATCCTCTATGTTCGTTGTATCTAGTGTAGATATACATGTTTCTCTTGACACTATGGTTACACGGATTGGTATATCCGGATCTCATCATGAGATATTATTCCTTAGTATATGGTGTATATGGTGCAAGTATTATTTCATTGGTTATCTTGTACATGTACAGACACCAATTTTCGGGAGGAGTCGCTCTCTTCTTGGGGAATCTAGTGCCATAGCATACCGTGGTTGGATCTATTATACCAGTAGGGGGTGGGGAGTATTAGTATAGATATGTGATCAAATCCCTATTGAATAAAGTATTGGTAAGTGAATAGTGTTGATCATGCACCGTACGTATGATTAGCCAGGCCGCATTGTATCTTGCCCAAGCCGATCACATGTTAAGCTAGTACTCACACACTTAGACATTAGTATTATTATTTCATTGGCATATTGTTCATCATTGTATTTCTTTCCAGTATTTCCTTATTGTCTATATATCTCTTGTATCTATTGTGCATCTTGTTTATCCATAGCTATTTACTGTTACATAGTTTTTATCATGGATTAGAACTGCTGTTAGAGATGTACTCTGCTCCTTTCCTGACTGGATATATTTTTTCAGATGACACTGAGGAGTACCCTACCTATTATGGACCCCAGGATGTTATGGGTTTAGATTCGGAGACCCTGGCTCAAGAGGGACTTATCCCAACTGAGACAGTTGACCCTGGAGTGTAGCTTTGTAGTATGATAGTATTCTTTTGTACTGGATTTGTCTCCAGCTTATTTTGTTACTCTTCAGACTCATTGGTGTATTATTTTAAACTCATGAGTTGTATGATGACTATTCTATTCTTATCTGATTTCGTGCTCATTCTATCTTAGTTCTGTGATTGAGTATTCTATCATTATTGGTGGTTAATTACTTTAGATAGACTATCTAGACAGCATTCTACCGCCGATTCTGCGGCGTAGGCTGGGCGATATTTCCGACTAGTATCCTTACATCGGGTACGGGTCGTGACACTGGTTATCTGATCAAGCCCAAGTGTATTCGTGTATATATCGATTACATATCAGACATGTAATCAAGTTACCATATTGTATTCATGTTTAACCCAAACCGATCACATAATAAACTTGTATTCCATAGCAAATTAGTTAGTTTTATCTATTTTCTTTTATTTACAGTTATTTTATTACCTATTCTTCATTCCATTATATTACCTATTCACTCTAGTTCATTACATTCTGATGTTTAGTTATCTTATATCTTTTCTATTAACTGTTATATATGCTCGATTATGTATTTGAAGCTACTTTCAGATGTATGTACTTCGCTCCAATCCTGACTGAATATATTTTTTAGGTGATTGGCTTATGGACCAATGTCCCACCTATTACGGGCCACAGGATGGCATACAATTAAAGGATACTCCTTTAGAGCAGGAGGACCTAGTACCAGAGGCTGAGGAGGCTTAGCCTTATTGTTTAGACTTGTATTAGACTTTATTGAGGTTATTGGCATGTATATATATATATATATATATATATTTAGACTTGTTGATGTATTGTGACTCTTTCCTTCATTTTTCCATCTCGTGCTTTATCTTTCTTAGTTTGTATTATGATTGAGTATAGTTTATCATTATCATATACCATATTGTTCCTCCGTTTGGAGTTGAGATAATATTGACAGGTACCTTATATATCTTGTGTGAGAAGTTTAGCTGGTATGGATGACCTAGACAGCATTCTACTGCCATTGCTGCAGCGTAGGCTGGGCGTTGATCACTACTCATGCCCTTATTTTTGGTGCGGGTCATGACATATAATCACTAAGATATCACAGTAATCACTGAGTAATCACAAAATATGACACGACAATCACTGAATAACCATGACAATAATATCTCATGACCAAGATTCACGTATACCAATCCGTGAAACCATCGTGTCAAGAATCAAATATCTCAATACTAAATAAATGAAACATAAAGGCTATCAAATAAGAAAACTATCAGAGAATATACTCGCCTGTGGTCCTGAGCAAATGATATACCTCGATATCCGAGCTGGTGTCACACACACCTAAATATGAATATCATGTTACTTGGTGTACTGAAATAAGAAATAAGCTAAATGCACTAAATATACTTTTTTAGGCCATTTCAAACTTAACTAGGTCCATACTAAGTTAAATAGTCTATATTGGCCACTAACGAGCAAACACTAGTTTATACTAGCTATACTAAGTCATCCGCATTCGAGCGAGTTGCAGACCCACCCAGTAGGAGTTTTTTTACCGGACGAGAAACTCAATTCCGTACTGCTGCTTACCTAGGTTTCTAAGTCATAACTAATGGTATTATATATTCTAGCTAATACCATCAAGTAACTATATATAACTTATACTATTATATAACCTACCTTAATATACAACTAATCCTTAGGTCTATCTCATATCTAATCTCTAGGATATAGCTCTAATACTTAGTTAAATATCAGATACCTATACCTTACCTAAAGTTACTCTTTACCTTGAGGCCTAACACTATACTTGATATCAACCCAACTAACACCTTACCTTGATACCCTAAAATCATTAATTATACTGATATCTAACACTTTACTGGCTCATACTGTATCTTGAATATTACTAGGTTTCATTTACTAATACTTAACTAATAACTAATACTGATACTCAACTAATACCTTCTTGTATCAGTCTTCACACTCCTAAAACTATCCCACCAAATACCCTCTATACCTACTCCACTTGCTGCACCTAAATACTGCTACTGTAAATGATTTTTCTGCTACTAATACTCCTATTTCCAAATAGACAACAACATTACCCCAACCCTGCTCCTTGGTCAATAATCCAGTATGCCAAACAACCCTATAAAATAACCTGACCCCAAATGGCTACTCGAGCAACTAGTGTTGCTACCACTTTCTTGGTGTTACTGTTGTACATATCAGACACTGCTCTGCACTAGACAATGCACCCCCCACTACCTGTTATTTCTGAACTGAACCCGAGCTCTTCAAGTTCACTGCAGTCTCCTTGGAACTACACCTTACCCGAGCCACTGCTCTGTGCAATATGTTAATCCCCTTTCAAAACTAGCCTGCAGGATCCTCACTGTAGTACCCAAATTGCTATACATACTATACTCTTCTCATATATACACTTAACATTACACACTCACCACTATGATATCCACAAATTAGCTATACTACACTAACATTCTAATGAACACTCATGCCACAAGTGCATACTATATTTCACTGATCAGTAGCTTAACATCAATACCACACTGATATACCCACAGTACTGTCATTCGAGACTCACCCACACACCTGCACACAACAACTGTTGTAACTGACAGCAAGTATCCGAGCTCCCCCCACTCCACTGTCAAGTGAAGCACACCAAGGACAACCCCTATATATATATATATATATATATATATATATATATATATATATATAAATATATATATATATATACACATTATACATAATAGAGACATAAAACCAAACACTTGATATGCACGAATAGGAATACTATGATACATATTCAAATGAGCTACCAAAATGCCCAATACATTACAATTACTTATTATACATATCAATTACATAATTATATAACTAATGCAACTTGTTACAATAGGAATTGAAGAGTTGTCACTACCATATTTTCTATATATATATTGTGCATGATAAATAATTATTTATTATATTATTTAATTATTGTTAGATGTTAGTTTATTATTTTGGACTTGAGTTAGTGGACCTAACTAGTTTAGTTTAGACTGATGGACCAACATGTATTAATTGTTAGAATTGAGCCCAAATAGAAGCTTATTCATTAGGAGGATGATAAGTTTAATTAAACCATTAGATTATAACCTTTCCTCCCTTAATTATTTCTCATGAGAGGTCCCAAGGTCCGACCTACATAAAAAGGGAGAAAAAGTTTCTCTCTCCTCTTTTTATTTCAAATCTAGATCTAGAATTTTTTTTAACCAAATTCTCTCATTCCTACATCATCTCCCTACCAAATTTTATCCTAATTTTTTTCCAAATCACCATTGGAGGCTAGTGGAGCAAGGATCTAGAAAGAGAAAGCAAGGATCTACAAAGAGGAGCAAGGATCTAAAGTTGAAGGCTAATTTCATCATATTTGGAGGTTGCATTGGGAATGCACTCCTAAAAGGTACAATTCAGTTTTTTCTCTTTATTTAGGTTCTAAATCTGAGAATTAACCATAAAAAATTAACCCATATGCATAGGCTACCCATAGGATTTGGAATTGAGTTTATAGGTGGCCTATTGAGAATGTTATGGTGCTTTTTGTGTCAATTTTGGGAGAATTCCGAGATTGACACTTATTGTGGTTGTCATTTGGTTCTATAGATCAACTTGGCATGTGTTTGTGTGTTTGTGGCTAGTACCATATCCACAATTGGGTACGTGAAGGTCGTATCCCAACAATTTGGTGATACGTGTTGATTTGGGGGGTTTTTCTCTGACATGAGGCTTTGTGCATGTCATATTTTAACACGGACACGTAGATATATGTTTAACTCTTCGTATTATTCATAAATAATATATTAGACTTGCTCGTGTCCTTTGGGGTACGTTTGGTTGTGTGGTTGACTCGTGTCGGAAGCGTATCATAGATCTAGTCTGATACGGGTGCAATGCACTCCACGTGTTTGTTGTATTTCATTTCTAGATCCAATTTCTATTATTCTTAGCTATTGTAGTAGATGTATTCATATGCATTTGTATATATATATATATATATATATATATATATATATATATATATATATATATATATATATATATATATATATATTGTTATGTATACATATGTGCTAGTGTATCAAGTATCTATATACCTATGTGTTATATATATATGTAGTTATGCCTCTATATATATAATAGCTAATTGAATAAGTTATGTTATATATAACTTGTATATTAAATATATATGTATATGTGTATGTGATTATATATATATATATATATATATATATATATATATATATGGGATACTATATCTAGTAGTGCATAGGTATATGTACATATCTATATATAGGTGTATTTATATAGATGTACTTATGTATATATGTATAAGTTGAGAGGGGTATTATATATATGTGATATGAGGGAGAATGAGTGTGTGCATATAGGTACATGTATATGTGATGAATCTAAAAACATATATGAAGAATATATATGGATATATATTCTAGCTACTAGTGAGAGTGATTATATATCTATGTGTTTAGAGAGTTGTTGGAGAGGTACATGCATAGGTGTACTTGAAGGTTTGTGTGTGTGATGAGGGGGGACTAAGCTCGGCAGTGTGCACTCAGCTACACAGAGCAGCAGCAGCAGCAACAACAACATCAGTATGAGCAATGTAAAGAGCAGCAGCAGCAGCATTGTGAAGCCCGGAGCAGCAGCAGCTACACTAGATGAACTCCAGCAGTAACAGGGAGGTAAGATCAGTTGGCTAGTTATTTGTTAGTATAGATAAGTTAATAGCTAGCTAGTTAGTAGTAGTTATATATATATATATATATATATATATATATATATATATATATATATATATATATATTGTGTATCTCTAAGTTATATATGTATGCATGTATGGGTATACCTATGTATTAGTTTGCAGTTAGTAGGTATATGTTGGTATGGGTAAATATATATATTTTATAGTTGGTATCTATACTTAGTATATTATATATTTTAGTAGTTAGTTGATTAGCATATAGTTAATGTTGGGTCGTGAGCTATGAGTGAGGTTTCACCTTTACCTTGAGATATCAAGGTAAATACCAAGGTATTGAGGATATTCAAGGTATTCACGGTTTGGGTATTAAGATGAGTGTTTAGTGTTGCGATACCGAGTTGGTTCAAAGCCAAGTTATCCATATAGCTTTTGGTAGTTAGGATTATTATATATATTATTGATTGAATATGCATATATGATATTCATATCTTTTATTTGCGTATCCTGAGATACGGTATCTTAGTATCCTAGATTTAGCTTGTGTGGCCTAGTTTCATAGTTTATGAACCAAATATCTTTGAGATAGACTCATGCAACCTAGAAATAGGTAGTTTGACCAAGTTTGATAGGTTTGACTTAGAGTTGACCTAGTTTGACTATTTTGACTTAGAAATAGCTCTTTGACCTAGATGTTGACTAGTTTAACTTATTTATTCATTCCAAAACCTTGTATTGATGTGGTATTCCCTATCTAGGTCTTCGAGGCACTGTATCTGACATCTGTGACACTATTTATCGGACTTCAGGCGAGTACATTCTTTGATAGTTTTTTATTTATGATATCCTCTATGTTCATTGTATCTAGTATAGATATCTATGATTTCTTGACACGATGGTTACAAGGATTGGTATATCCAGATCTCGTCATGAGATATTATTCCTTGGTATATGGAGTATCTTGTGCAAGGCTTATTTCATTGTTTATCTTGTACATGTACAGACACTGATTCTCGGGGAGAGTCGCTTTCTTCCTGGAGAATCCCGTGCCATAGCGTACCATGGTTGGATCCCCTATACCAGTCGGGGTGAAGAGTATTTTAGTGTAGATATGTGATCATACCCTCCTTGTGCATGTCTTGTTCCTTGTGAGTGTTGATCATACATCACACGTATGATTAACCAGGCCTTTTACTCTTGTGCACGTTCCTAAGCCGATCACATATTAAAGCTAGTAATAACACACTTAGTCATTAGTATTCTTGTTCATTGTCATATTGTTTATTCTTGTATTTATTTACAGTATTTTCTTTATTGTATATCTCTTGTATCTATTATTGCATCTTGTATATTCACACTTATGTACCGTTACATAGTTTTTATCATTGATTAGAACTACTGTTAGAGATATACTCTGCTCCTTTTTTGACTGGATATATTTTTTCTAGATGACACTGAGGAGTGGTACCCTACTCATTACGGGCCTCAGGATGTTGTGGGCTTAGAGTCAGAGACCCTGGCTCAGGAGGGACTCATCCCGACTGAGACAGATGACCCGGGACTTGTAGCTTCTTAGTATTTTTTTGTACTAGATTTGTCTCCAGCTTATTGCTTAGTATTTCTTCAGACTCATTGATGTTATTATTTAGACTCATGAGTGTATTGTGACTATTCTATTCTTTATCATATTTGTGCTCATTTCCATCTTAGATCTGTTATTGAGTATATTAATATTTATTGGTGGCTTATTATGCTGCTAGATAGATTACCCAAATAGCGTTCTACTGCTGATTCTGCAGCGTAGGCTGGACGTTGTTCCCGACTTGCATCCCTACATCGGGTGCGGATCATGACATATTTTTAGTGGTGGCCCATACAGGTCTTCGAGGTCGCAATTAGTGCGATTTGTAGTGGTGCTCTGAATTGAGTGCTATTACGAGCCAGTTTTAGGATATAGGCTATAGGCTAAGAATACTCAATCACATCTAGGAAAAAAAATTATTCATTCAACTATTCTTCCTTGATATTGATACTTGATCTTTTAAACTGTCCTTTCCTTGAGTGTCTTACATCATGTGCCATATTGATTCTTTCTTTCGCTTTGTCTCAGGATGTCGCATAAGACTAGATCGTAGCAGGGGAGAGCAGCTTCTGAGAGGTCTGTGACGTCCCGAGGGCCTACACCAGTCACTTCTCCGTTGATTGGAGTGTCAGCTACTTTCGGAGGTCCATCTCATACTCAGAGGACTGTGACAGCTGTATCTGAGGGACTTCCACCTCCACCTTCTGTGCCAGCAGATGCGACACAGATATTCTTACTGTTTTGCGAGATATTGGAGGCACAGAGGGCTTAGTCTGAGGCATATCAGAGACAGACCGACATCTTGCGACAGGGCATCAAGAGTGCTTATAAGCTTGCTCGTGCCGTAGTAGAGAGGAGTTCCGGTCCAGTAGCAGGTTGCTCCTCTAGTTGCTCAGCTTCGGCCAGGCAACATTCAGGACTTCAAGAAGCTGGAGCCTAGGGTCTTCAAAGGGATGGAGGGCATCGTCTATGCTGATGATTGGCTCAAGGACATTGAGCGCCTTATGAGGGTGTCTCATTTTTCTAAAAATCTGAAGATTGAGACGGTAGGACTTTAACTGTTCGACGTCACCCACACTTGGTTCAGGAATGAGCCAATTCTTGTTGACGTAGTACAGTCTTGGGAGGTGTTCAAGGACCTCTTCAAGAAAAAGTTCTTTGTTTGGGCAGACAGGTTGGACTTAGGAAGGCAGTTTTAGAGCCTCATTCAGGGGAGCATGTCTGTGGAGGAGTATGCTGCAGAGTTCGGTAGGCTGAGCTGATTTGCAGAGTATTTGGTGAGAGAGCTAGAGGTTTGGGCTATTCATTTTGTAAGGGTCTAAACTGGGAAGTGAAGATTCTTATTCCGTCTTTTTATGAGACCTACTCGAAGATACTTGCGGAGGCACGCAAGGTTGAGCGGGAGTTGGGTTTGAAGCCCAAGAGAGATCATAATTCTTTTCTAGGGGCCAACAGATGTACAGTATCTGCCAAGCATCCTCATTTCCAGCCTAGGCCTTTTCAGCAGCCTCAGCAGCACCAGACTCCAGCTAGGGTGCTGTTTCACCAGGTATCACAGTAACAGCGACAATTACAGCTAGCTTCCTGCCACTTCTGCAAGAAGCCCGGCCACATCTGGGAAGTTTGTAGGAAGAGGCTAGAAGTTTGTTTGTATTTTGGTACCGAAGGGCATCAACTGAGGGAGTGTCCTTCCAATCCTTGTCGTGTAGCTCAAGAAGCAGCTTCAGCTCCGAGGACACAGGCGAGACCACCTGCAGTATAGCCGATGGGACTTCTTCTGACCCCGCAGCAGCATTATATCCAGCATCAGCATCAGGAAGGTGCATGTCAGGGATGAGCGTTTGCTATGACAGTCAAGGAGGACGAGCCCATCGGAGATCTCATCGCATGTTCTATTCTTCTTAATTCCATTCTAACTTTAGCTTTGTTTGATAGTGGTACTTCCCATAGTTTTATATCTGTTTCTTTTGCTCTGAAGCATGGTTTGGTAGCTGAGTCTTTGCTTAGGACTCGTAAGATCATGACCAGATCCTGGTTAATGATATTTGCAATAATCAGAGAGTTATTACAAGTGTGTCTACTTGTAATGCCACTTCCGAGCTACGATATTGTACTCGGGATGGATTGGTTGAGTAGGCATCGTGCTAGTATAGATAATAGAGGAGGTAGAGTTTTGTTTGGTCTGCCAGGAGAGCCATAGTTCGAGTTTGCTAGAGGAGCTGCAGAGCAGGGAGAAGGCATTATTTGTGGAGCTATGGTGAAAGACAAGGAGTTATCGTATCCGTTGATAGCAGAGTTCTTGGATGTATTTCCTGAGGAATTGCCAGGATTGCCATCAAATCGAGATATTGAATTCTCTATAGACTTGGTGCCAGGTGCAAAACCAATTTCACAGCATGTCTATGGAGTAAACAACAGCAAAATGGACGAGCTGAAGAAGCAGATAGATTAATTGCAGGATAAGGGGTTCATCATATCGAGTTCTTCACTGTGGGGAGCCCCAGTATTATTTGTACCGAAGAAGGATGGATCAGTGCACATGTGCAATAATTATAGGGCATTGAATAATCTCACTATCAAGAATAAGTATCATTTGCCATGGATTGATGACTTGTTCGATCATTTGAGTGGTGCCAAGGTATTTTCTAAGATAGACTTGAGATCAGGCTACCACCAAGTGAAAGTGAAGCCGGAGGACATACCGAAGACTGCTTTTAGAACTCGGTATGGTCAGTATGAGTTTATGGTGATGTCGTTCGGGTTGATCAATGCCTCGATAGTATTTATGAACTTGATGAACAAGGTATTCCATCAGTACCTTGACAAGTTTGTGGTGGTGTTCATCGATGACATACTCATATACTCGAAGACACCCGAGGAGCACGAGAAACTTTTGCGGATTATGTTGGTGGTGCTGAGGAAGGAGAAACTGTATGAAAAGTTGTCCAAGTGTGAGTTCTTCCTGGACAAGGTGGAGTTCTTGGGGTATGTTGTGACTGGTGATGGTATTTCAGTAGATCTGAAGAAGATCGTAGCAGTAGAGTCTTGGAAGACCCCGAGTTCAGAAGCAAAGATCAGGAGTTTCTTAGGATTGGCAGGCTACTACAAGAAGTTTATGCAAGATTTTTTGAGCATTGCCGAGCCGATGACTAGACTCACCAGGAAGGATGTAGAGTTTGTTTGGACGGAGGATTGCCAGGTTGCTTTTGAGGAATTGAAGAAGAAGTTGATGTATGCTCCTGTTTTGACGTTGCCATCAGGGTCTGGAGGTTTCACTATTTATAATGATGCATCGGGGAAATATTTGGGTTGTGTTCTTCAGCAGAATGGGAAAGTGATTTCCTATGCATCCAAGCAATTACGTCCTTATGAGAAGAACTATCATACCCATAATTTGGAGTTGGCAACGGTCATCTTTGTCCTGAAGTTGTGGAAACACTATTTGTATGGAGAGCGTGTGGAGATCTTCATAGACCATAAGAGCTTAAAGTACATTTTCACACAGAAGGAGTTGAACATATGGCAGCGTCGGTGGTGGAACTGATAATGGATTTTGACATATCTTTACAGTATCATCCTGGAAAAGCCAATGTAGTTGTCGATGCCTTGAGAAGGTATCTGTTAGCTATATTTTTGATGCAGGATCGGTATTTGTTGGAGGACTTGGAGAGCTTGGGCATTGAGGTAATAGTTCATGATTTTGCTATGCAGATGTGGGGATTGTAGATACACTCAAATTTGATAGATAGGATCAATGCAGCCTAGTATCAGGATATATCTCTGAGGAGCATCAAGTAAGAGCAGGATTGGAGGATGATTTCACAATTTCAGAGGATGGTTCTTTGCGGCATGGTGTCAGATTATTTGTGCCTAGTGGGGAGCTATACGAGGAGGTATTGCAGGAAGTGCATCACTCTCAGTATTCCATATATCTAGGTGCCAACAAGATGTATCGGGATATACGAAAGAGTGTGTGGTGGTATGGCATGAAGAGGGAAGTGGCATAGTTTGTATCCAGATGCTTAGTGTGCAAGCAGGTGAAAGCCGAGAGGCATAGGCCAGGATGTTTACTTCAGCCACTACCTATTCCAGAGTAGAAGTGGGAGCACATTACTATAAATTTTGTGTCCGGACTTCCACGATCTCCAGGAGGAAAAGACGCAATTTGGGTCATCGTTGATAGGTTGACCAAGTCGGCCCAATTTTTGCCTTTCAAGGTGGATTTGTCTACGTAAAAGCTGGCAGAGATGTATGTGGGGCAGATCATCAGGATATATGGAGTTTTCGTTAGTATAGTCTCAAATCGGGATAGTCGTTTCACTTTTTATTTCTGGAGGAGTTTGTAGGCGAGTTTGGGCACTCAGCTCAAGTTCAGTACGACATATCATCCCCAAAAAGATGGGCAGTCAGAGAGGACTATTCAGACTCTCGAGGATATGCTACGCACTTATGTACTAGATTTTAGGGAACTTGGGAGGACCATCTCCATTTGGTAGAGTTTGCTTACAACAACAGCTACCAGGCTAGTATAGAGATGTCACCATTTGAAGCTATGTACGATCGGAGATGTCGTACTCCCTTGTCATGGGACAATATTAGAGAGAGAGTTTTGCTTGGGCCAGAGATGGTTGTGGATGCACAGAGAAGGTTCAGTTGATCAGAGACAGACTTCGAGTGGCGCAGGATAGACAGCGGTATTGGACCGATAGCCACCGGAGACCTTTGGAGTTTGAGGTATAGTTTTAGATTTCTGTTTTGTCCTTGTTATTGCTTGTTTCTTATAGATTAATTTCTTAAGGTGGTATTTTGTTCTAGGTGGGTGGTTTTGTGTTTCTGAGGATTTCTCCGACAAGAGACACGATTTATTTCGGTGGAGGCAAAAAGCTTTGTCCGCGATCCATCGGACCTTTCACTATTCTTGAGAGGGTCAGTGCAGTTGCTTATAGACTAGACTTTCTACCTGCACTGGAGGGAGTGTATAACGTATTTCATGTGTCGCAGTTGAGACGGTAAGTGGCAGATCCTAGTCATGTGTTGGTTCACTCGGAGATAGAGGTGGGCCCTACTCTTAGCTATCCAGAGTAGCCAGTTGAGATTCTAGATCATAGAGAGAAGGTGCTGAGAAACCAGTCTATTCCTTTTATATGCGTTGCATGGAGGCATCACTCTCTTGGAAAGTCTACCTGGGAGAGAGAGAATGAAATGCGAGAGCGTTATCCATATTTGTTTGTGCCTTGAGGTATGTTCTGATATGTCCTTCCTAGTTCTGTTCTTTTGTTCTGATCTGTTATTTCCTGGGGGTAGTTTTTATCTTTGAATTTTGAGGACGAAATTATTTTAAGGAGGGTAGACTTGTCACTACCACATTTTCTAGGAAAGGATATTTTGGTCATTTCATAATTAATTAAATATTGTGCATAATAAATAATTATTTATTATATTATTTAATTATTGTTAGATGTTAGTTTATTATTTTGGACTTGTGTTTGTGGACCTAACTAGTTTAGTTTAGACTCATGGACCAACATGTATTAATTGTTAGAATTGAGCCCAAATAGAATCTCATTCATTAGGAGGATGATTAGGTTAATTACCATTAGACTAGAACCTTCCCTCCCTTAATTATTTCTCATGAGAGGCCCCAAGGGGTATAATGGACATTATATAGTAGCTTGAGGAAGGGGCAAGGGAGCCGGCCTACATAAAGAGGGAGGAAAGTTTCTCTCTCCTCTTTTCATTTCAAACCTAGATCTAGAATTTCTCTCAACCAAATTCCCTCATTCCCACATCATATTCCTACCAAATTTTATCCCAATTCCTTCCCAAATCACCATTGGAGGCTAGTGAAGCAAGGATCTAGAAGAAGAAAGTAAGGATCTATAAATATGAGCAAGGATCTATAAATAGGAGCAAGGATCTACAAGTTGAAGGCCAATTTCATCACATTTGGAGGTTGCATTGAGAATCCATCTCCCAATAGGTATAATTCATTTTTTTCCTTTATTTAGTTTCTAAATCTTAGAATTAACTATAAGAAATAAATCCATATGTATAGGCTACCCATATGATTTGGAATTGAGTTCATAGGAGGCCTATTGAGAAAGTTATGGTACTTTTGTGTCAATTTTGGGAGAATTCTGAGATTGACACTTGTTGTGGTTGTCAATTAGTCCTATAGATCAACTTGGCATGTGTTTGTGTATTTGTGGCTACTGTCGTATCCATAATTGGGTACATGTAGGTCGTATCCCAAAAATTTGGTGATATGCGTTGATTTGGAGGGTTTTTCCTCCGACATCGGGCTTTGTGCAAGTTATATTTTGACACGGATACGTAGATATGTGTTTAACTCTTCATATTATTCATAAATAATATATTAGACTTGCTCGTGTCCTTTGGGGATGTTTGGTTGTGTGGTGGACTCGTGTCGCAAGTATATCATAGATCTAGGGTGATACGGGTGCAATGCACTCCACGTGTTTGTTGTATTTTATTTCTAGATCTAATTTCTATTGTTCTTAGCTATTGTAGTAGATGTATTCATATGTATTTGTGTGTATATATATATATATATATATATATATATATATACATATATATATATATATATACATATATATATATATATACATATATATATATATATACATATATATATATATATACATATATATATATATATATATATATGTAGTTATGCCTCTATATATATAATAACTAATTGAATAAGTTATGTTATATATAACTTGTATGTTAAATATATATGTATATATATATATATATATATATATATATATATATATTTATATATATATATATATATATATATATATATGTATATATATGTATGTATGTATGGGATACTATATCTAGTAGTGCATACGTATATGTACATATCTATATATAGGTGTATTTATATAGATGTACTTATGTATATATGTATAAGTTGAGAGGGGTATTATATATATGTGATATGAGAGAGAATGAGTGTGTGCATATAGGTACATGTATATGTGATGAATCTAGATATATATATTGAGAATATACTTGGATATATATTCTAGCTACTAGTGAGAGTGATTATATATCTATGTGTTTAGATAGTGGTTGGAGAGGTATATGCATAGGTGTGCTTGAAGGTGTGTGTATGATGAGGGGGGACTAAGCTCGGCAGTGTGCACTCAGCTGCACAGTGCACCAACAGCAGCAGCAATGTGAGGAGCAGCAGCAACAACAATATAAAGACCTGCAGCAGCAGTAGTAGTAATGTGAAGAGCAGCAGCAGCAGCAATGTTAAGACCTGCAGCAGCAATGTGAAGAGCTGCAGAAGCAGCAATGTGAAGCCCGGAGCAGCAGCAGCTACACTAGATGAAGTCCAGCAGTAATAGGGAGGTAAGATTAGTTGGTTAGTTATTTGTTAGTATAGATAAGTTAATAGCTAGCTAGTTAGTAGTAGTAGTAGTAGTAGTAGTAGTAGTAGTAGTATATATATATATATATATATATATATATATATATATATATATATATATATATATTTTGTATATATATATATATATTTTGTATATCTAAGTTATATATTTATGCATGTATGGATATACCTATGTATTAGTTTGCAGTTAGTAGGTATATATTGGTATAGGTAAATTTATATATTTCATAGTTGGTATCTATACTAGTATATTATATATTTTAGTAGTTAGTTGATTAGCATATAGTTAATGTTAGGTAGTGAGCTATGAGTGAGGTTTCACATTTACCTTGAGATACCAAGGTAAATGCCAAGGTATTGAGGATATTCAAGGTATTCAGGGTTTGGGTATTAAGATGAGTGTTTAGTTTTGCGATACCGAGTTGGTTCAAAGCCAAGGTATCCATATAGCTTTTGGTAGTTAGGATTAGTATATATATTATTGATTGAATATGCATATATGATATTCATATCTTTTGTTTGCGTATCCTGCGACACTGTATCTTAGTATCCTAGATTTAGCTTGTATGGCCTAGTTTTATAGTTTATGAACCTAATATCTTTGAGATTGACTCATGCAACCTAGAAATAGGTAGTTTCACCAAGTTTGACTATTTTGACTTAAAAATGGCTCTTTGACCTAGATGTTGACTAGTTTAACTTATTTTTTCATTCTGAAACCTTATATTGATGCTGTATTCCCTATCTAGGTTTTTGAGGCACCATATCAGACATCTATAAGACTATTCACCGGACTTCAGGTGAGTACATTCTCTGATAGTTTCTTATTTATGATATCCTCTATGTTTATTGTATCTAGTGTAGATATCCCTGGTTTCTTAATACGATGGTTACCCATATTGGTATATCCGGATCTTGTCATAAGATATTATTCCTTGGTATATGGTGTATCTTGTGCAAGCCTTGTTTTATTGTTTATCTTGTACATTTATATATACTGATTCTCGGGGAGAGTCGCTATCTTCCTGGAGAATCCCATGCCATAGCATACCATGGTTGGATCCCCTATACCAGTCGGGAGTGGGGAGTATTTTAGTGTAGATATGTGATCATACCCTTCTTGTGCATATCTTATTCCTTATGAGTGTTGATCATACACCGCACGTATGATTAACCAGGCCTTTTACCCTTATATAATTTTCCAAGTCGATCACATGTTAAAGCTAGTACTCACACACTTAGTCATTAGTATTCTTGTTCATTGTCATATTGTTCATTCTCATATTTATTTACAGTATTCCCTTTATTGCATATCTCTTGTATCTATTTTTGTATCTTGTATATTCATACATATTTACTGTTAGATAGTTTTTATCATTGATTAGAACTGATATTAGAGATGTACTATGCTCCTTTCCTGACTGGATATATTTTTCTCATATGACACTGAGGAGTGGTAACCTACTCATTATAGGCCTCGGGATATTATGGGCTTAGAGTCAGAGATCCTGTCTCAGGAGGGACTCATCCCGACTGAGACAGATGACCCAGGACTTGTAGCTTCTTAGTATTCTTTTATACTGGATTTGTCTCCAGCTTATTGCTTAGTATTTCTTCAGACTCATTGATGTTATTATTTAGACTCATGAGTGTATTAGGACTATTCTATTCTTTATCATATTCGTGCTCATTTCCATCTTAGATTTGTGATTGAGTATATTGATATTTGTTGGTGGCTCATTATATTGCTAGATAGATTACCCAAACAGCGTTTTACCGTCGATTCTGCAGCGTAGGCTGGTCGTTGTTCTCGACTTTCATCCCTACATCGGGTGCGGGTCGTGAAAAGAGTAATTATATAAATTACCCAAAATGAGCCATTTATTACAACGTATCACAAGATACTATGATACGCTCTACTCGTGTTCAATTATGGATTCGTACCTAGTACCACAACCTCGATCTAAGTCTAATTAGATCTAATTGGTCTCATAATACACACTTAATGTGTCAATCTCATAATTCCTTCTAATTTGACACAAATTAATATGTGGATTTTATAAAATAAGTCATATGAACCTAGTTCTGCATCTTATGGGTAGCCCTAAGCCAAAGGATGATTTCTAATGGTTAAATGCATGAATTAGAGTCTAAATTATGGGATGAATTCAAAATTTACCTATTAGGAGATGGATTTCCAATAAAATGCTTAATGGACACAATTTAGGACACAAACTTCTTGCCAATCTCTCCTGCTTTAAGTGCTCCTTATAATCCAAGCTCCAATGCTTCTTAGATGATGAAAATAGAAGAAAATAGGTGTGAATTGGGTTAAATTTGATGGAGAGATGAAGTGAATTGGGGATGAACTAATTTGGGGATCTAGATTGAAATAAAATAAAGAGGAGAGAGAGAGACCCTCCCTATAGGTGGCCGGCCCCCTCTTTTCCCTTGCCCAAGCAAAATCAATTTCCTAATGTACCCCCATTAGCTAATTATTAGGAATAATTAGGAAGGGCTATATTGGAAAGTCTTTAAACCAATAAAATTAAGCTAATCTCCTTAATTAACTAGAAAAATGGTCTAATGGGCTTAGTCTATGTTGGACTCAATGTGTTGTGACAATCCAATGGGTCTACTAATGACAAGTCTAAATAAACATAGGCTATCCGACTAAGAAATAATTAAATAACACAACTCAATATAATTAATTAGTAGTACATTGTCACTAGCATATTTCTAGAATAGGGGCATTTTTGTCATTTATAATATTAATATATATTTTTTATTAGTTTATGTAATGTGTATTATAGATTTATTATAATTATTAATAATATAGGTTAGTGGGCTAAACTTGATGTGACAATTAGACTCAACACTAGATTAGTCACTTTTGGGACCTAACTAGTCAACCCTCTTCATGAGATTAGAAATTTGATTAAGTTTCCATAAGGGATAAAAACACCACTTATTGGAAAATCCTTCATGAAATCCTAGAGGGCACTTTGGTCTTTGTGCCTTGGTAGTACCCTAGGTCTCTAAGTGGCCGGCCCTATAAGGAGGGGGGGAGCCTCCCTCTAGACTCATTAAATGATCATGAAAACCCTAGTTTGAGTGATATTATTGTTACGATCCGCACCCAGAATAATGGCACAAGTAGTGAACTACGCGCAGCCTACACCGCAGCATCGGCGGTACAACGCTGTCTGGGTCAACATAATTATCTACACATCTCACACAATACATATACATAAGGTACCTGTCATGCTATCTCAACTCCAAATGGAGGATAATATGATAAACAATACTCAATCACAAAACAACTAGAGAAAGAATGGCACAATATGGAATATAAGTAAAAGAAATATAAGAGTCTCAATACAAGTCAAATAACAATATAAGCCTCAATAATAATACATGCCCTGAAGTATACAAAAATCAAATACAACTCATATTGAAAAGAAACAATAATAATAAATGCGCCTTGAAATATTAGTAAGATAATGTGATCGGCTTGGGCCTAACACATGCTATATATAAAAGGTGAGCTAGCGTGATCACACGTGAGTTGCATGATCTGAAAACTATCACGGGCAACACTTTATCACGGACTATAAGGTATAATCACATATCCACTAATATCTCCCCATTTCTTTCGACTAGTACACGGATCTGAATTATGACACGTTATAATACGTATATCATACTGTACCTCAATAATATCATGCACTATGAACACAGTCTATAATCACGAAGATATCACGGTAATTATTGAGTAAGCATGAAGCATGACATGGTCATCACTGAGTTATCACGATAATAACATTTTATGACAAGGATCCACGTATACCAATCTGTGTGACCATCGTGTCGGGAATCAAATATCTCAATACTAATTACATAAAACATAGAGCCTGTCAAATAAGAAAACTATCAGAGAATATACTCACCTCTGTCCGGAGCAAATAATATCACTCGATGTTCGAACTGGTGTCACACGCACCTAGATATGAATGACATATCAAATTTGGGTACAATAAAGGGAAATGAATTAAATGCACTACTACTGCTCTTCTAGGCCAATACTAAATACACTAATTAAACTAAGTCAAATTAAGTCCCTACAAAGGTTAATAGGCATAACTATGGTTGAACCAAGGTTTTCATATCTATAGGGTTAATACCTAAATTGATACATCAATTCTAATCCAACTTACACTATACTAAATACTGACATATACTATATATATATATATATATATATATATATATATATATATATATATATATATATTTATATAGTAGCTAACTACTATGACTAACACTGAACTAATAGTTACTAACTCTAACTATTACACTACATAATCCTTGACTGACATCTACAGGTACCACATAAACCCTCTCCCTAACTTCCTTTGGATACCCTGCTGTTGTGGCTACTTGCCTACTGAACATCTACAGATTTACTTCAGAAGTTCCCCTTATTGCAGTGCACTCGAAGTGCACTGCAGCTACTGCCAGTTCTATCAGCAGTATGCTACACTGCTAGGCAATTCTTGCCACCACTGCCATTGAACCAACATCTGATACATCACTAAACCACCTAGTAACTATGTCTGAACTTAGTGTTAGGTACACACTGTAATCCACTTCCCCTCCATTTCCTGTATGTTGTCATCCCTTTGTTGATGAACATCTAAGTTCAACATCTTATAATCTTGAACTTCCTGTAACACTCCACCACAACTCGAGACCACCAAGGTATTAGGTAATTTAATGAATGATTCCCTTGCATTGATTACCAGGTATCAAACCAATAACCTTACCCCACTTTTCCTTGTTACAATTTTAGTCTGCAGTGCAGGTGCATACTTCTTCACCTGTCCTCCATGTTGCCAATTCTGGACACTTACCTGCTGTGGATGAAAATTTCCCCAAGTAATACTTGCATACTTACAACACCAATACTTTGACCAACATCAGCAGATGCTACCCGCACTGCTCAGTTATTGCAACTCGAGTGTACTACCTGACTCCATACCCGAGCTCTCTTGCTAAAACTTTCCTTCAATGACACAACACCTCTCTCTACCTGACCAAAGCCTTAACACAATTGAAAAAAAACTAAACAATTACAATAATACCTCCCCTCTTGCTGCTACACAATCGTGTGTATCCCCAAAACTTGACAACTTAACCCTTTCTCACAATGTTGCTGCTACATCAATCACTTAACAACAATTTTGTTGTTACAAACGCACCTTCCTTTCCCCCTAACCTGATACCTGCAACCCTCCCCTGATATATTTGTAAGGACACCATCAGATCACCAACAACCCACACACTTGTGCACACAGCACACTACCGACATAGTTGAGCCCCAAATAATACACACACTCAAAAGCATATATATATATACACCTATCATCAATATAATCATATACACAAAATATATATATATATATATACACACTAGTATATACACTATTTGTGAGTCAATTCACCAAACACATTAAATACATAAGTTGGGATACTCATGATACACCTCAAGCAAAGTGTCAAAACTCCCAATTTCTTATAAATGCTAATTATACATAATTATGTCATCATAATACAACTAAAGTAACTTGTTATAATGAGAATTGAGCAGTAATTGCATAAAACACCCAAAATTGAGCCCCGTATCACTCCGTATCGCAAAATACCATGATACGACCTACACGTACCTATTTATGGATATGTAACTAGTCTCACAACCCTGATCTAATTCCAATATGACTAAACTGGTGTTATGACACACACTTGGTGTGCCCACCTCGTAATTCCCCCAAAATTAATATAAAAACCTATGTAGAGACCATAATACATATCTAAATCAACTAGAATTTGTTCCTAATGGTAGCCCTATGCCATGTGGTGGTTCCTAGAGGTCTCATGCATGATTTAGAAACTACAATGCCACGAAATTCAAATATTACCAATTGGGAGATGGATTCCCAATGAAAACTCAAATGGATACGATCCGGACACGATCTCTCCGCTACGACTCCTCCTCCTTGTGCTCCTTGCTTCTCCAAGCTCCAAGCTCCTTGCCTAATAAGAATAAGTGGAAAATAGAGGTGAATTGAGTAAGAATTCAATGGATAGAATATGGAAGTTTGGGGATCTAAATTCTAGATCTAAAATGAGTGCAAAAGAGAGGAGAGAGAGAATGGAGAGACCTATAAGTGATCGGCCCTCCCTTTCTTTCTCTCCAAGCAATGTACAATGTCTAAGTTCCCCCCTTTCATCTAATTATGAAGAGGATTAAGGAAGGGCTATTTGGGAAGTCTCTAAACTAATGCTAATTAGTTCTAATCCTCTAATTAACTATGGAAATGGATCTAACTTGGGCCTAGTCTAATGTTGGCCCAATCATTGTCATGACGAGTATAATTGGGTTCACAAATGTCAAGTCTAACTAATAGCTAGTCCACTAATTAAAAATAAATGGTGCACGGCTCTAAATAAATATATGTCACTCTTAATAAATAATAACTATTACAACCATTAAATAATATTTTAGCACTCTAATAGTAAATAATATTCCCAAAATTAAATCACTAGACCAAATTACCAAACTATCCATAGTTGGAAAAGTGAGGGTGACAATCCTACCCACCTTAGAAAAAATTTGTCCTCGAAATTTAAGGTAGAAACTAACTACCACAAGCAGTCAATACAAGCAAGAAAGAATTATACCTCACGGCTCAAACAGATAAGGGTATCGCTCGCGCACCTCAGCCTCTCGCTCCCAGGTAGACTCCCCTGACGAGTGATGCCTCCATGCGTCACGTACCAAAGGAATCGTCTGGTTCCGCAACACCTTCTCCTTGCGATCCAAAATCTCTACGGGCTGCTTTGGGTAGCTGAGAGTCGGACCAACCTCTATCTCCGAGTGATCCAATACATGGCTAGGGTCTGCCACATATCATTTCAGCTGCGACACAGGAAATACGTTGTGCACTTCCCCTAGTGCAGGCGATAAGTCTAATTTGTAAGCCATCTCATCGACCCTCTCAAGAATACCGAAAGGTCCGATGTACCGCGAACTAAGCTTCCCACCTCCACCAAAGCGAATCGTTCCCCGAGTTGGAGAAATCTTCAAGAACACCAGATCGCCAAACTAGAACAAAATACAACCATAGCACTCTATCTAAAATAACCAATCATAATCAATACAAACAAATCTTATACCTGAGACTCCAATAGCCTCCGGTGGCTATCGGCCTAATGCCGCTGTCTGTCCTACGCTACCCGAAATCTATCCATGATGAGCTTCACCTTCTCAGCTTCTTCTACGACCATCTCCGGTCCCAATAAAGCTCGCTCACCAACATCGTCCCACGATAACGGAGTGTGGCTTCTCCGTCCATACAGCGCCTCGAAGGGTGACATCTCAATATTGGCCTAGTAGCTGTTGTTATAAGCAAACTCTACCAGGTGAATATAATCTCCCCAAGAGCCTCCAAAATCCAATACACAAGTCTGTAGTATATCCTCAATAGTCTGAATAGTCCTCTCCGATTGTCCATCTGTCTAATAGTGATATACGGAACTGAACTTGAGCTGGGTGCCCAAGCTAGCCTGCAAACTCCTCCAAAAATGAGAAGTAAAGTGACTATCCCGATCTGAGACTATGCTCACGGGAACTCTATGCAATCTGACTATCTATCACACATACATCTTCGCGAGATTCTGCGTAGACGTACCCACTTTAAATGGCAAGAAATGGGCTGATTTGGTAAACAGGTCTACGATGACCCAAATCGGGTCTTTACCTCCTGGAGAACGCGGAAGACCAAATAAAAAATCCATCGTCACGTTCTCCCACTTCCACTCTGGAATAGGTAAAGGCTGAAGCAATCCACCTGGTCTCTGTCTCTCCGCCTTTACTTGCTGATATACCAAGCATCTGGATATGAAGCTTGCCACCTCCCGCTTCATACCATACCACCAAACATGCTCTCTCATATCCTTATACATCTTGTTAGAACCTGGATGCATAGAGTACTGGGATCGATGTGCCTCCTGAAGAACCTCCTCGCGCAATGCTCCACTCGGCACACACAATCTGGTACCATGCTGCAATGATCCATCCTCTATAATACTGAAGTCCTCTGCCAGACCCAGTCGGGCCTGCACTCTGATGCTCCTCAAAGGCTCATCCTCGAACTGTGCAGCTCTGATCCGGTCCATCAATTCTGACTATACCTAAAGTCTCCATATCTGTGCCACAACTCCAAGAACTAATACTTCAATACCCAAGCTATCAAGATCGGCCAATAAATGTCTATCTCTCGTCAAGTATATAGCCACTATATACCTACTCAAAACATCAGCGACTATGTTGGCCTTCCCTGGATGGTACTGAAATAAAATATCGAAGTCCTTCATAAACTCTAACCACCGTCGCTGCCTCGTGTTGAGCTATTTTTGCGTAAACACATACTTCAAGCTCTGGTGGTCTGTAAAAATCTCCACACGCTCTTTGTACAAGTAGTATTTTCACAACTTTAGATTAAAGATGACTACTGCCAACACCAAGTCATGGGTAGGGTAATTCTTCTCATGCGGACGTAATTATCGGGAAGCATAGGCAATCACCTTCTTGTTCTGCTGTAATACACATTCCAAACCTTTACTTGAAACATCACTATATATGGAAAATTATCGTGTCCCTGATGGCAACGTCAAAACTGGAGCCGTAGTCAACCTCTTCTTCAACTCGTCAAATACGGCCTGACACTCCTTTGTCAAGACGAACTCCACGTCCTTCCTGGTTAGCCTAGTCATCGACTCTGCAATCTTGGAAAAATCTTGAACAAATATTCGATAATAGCTTGCCAATCCAAGAAAGCTCCTGATCTCTGCCACTAAACTCAGGGTAGACCATGACTCAACTGCTAATATATTTTTTGGGTCTACTGAGATTTTGTCTCCTGTAATCACATGTCCGAGGAATTCAACCTTATCAATAAAGAATTCATACTTCGAAAGCTTGCCATACTGCTTCTCCTTCCTGAGGGCCTCCAGAACTACACTCAGGTGCTTCTCATGCTCCTTCGGGGTCTTCGAATAAATCAATATATCATCAATGAATACTACCACAAAGGATTCCATGTAGTGATAAAACACCTTATTTATCAGGTTCATGAATACCGTCGGGGCATTGTTCAACCCAAACGACATCACTAAGAACTCAAACTGCCCATACCGAGTCCTGAAAGCTATCTTCGGGATATCTTCCTTCTTCACTTTCACCTGATGGTACCCCGACTTCAAGTCTATATTTGAGAATACCTTCACTCCGCTCAACTGATCAAACAGATCATCTATCCATGGCAACAGATATTTGTTCTTTATAGTGAGGTTGTTGAGAGCCATGTAGTCGTTACACATACGTACCGACCGATCCTTCTTCATACAGACAATACTGGAGTACTCCACGGTGATAAACTGGAGCAGATAAAGCCTTTCTCCTGTAACTCATCTACCTGCTTCTTCAACTCTGTCGGTTCATTGTTGTTAACCCTATAGATGTATTGTGATATTAGATCTACGCTTGGCACCAAATCTATAGAGAACTCCACATCTCTGTATGGCGGCAACCCCGATAATTCCTCCAGAAAGACATCCATGAATTCTATTATCAAAGGGTATGGCGGCTCCTGCTCTTCCATCGAAGCTCCATAAGAGACTCCCTTGCAGTGCTCTGCTGCTCCTTTGGAGAACTCAAACTCTGGCTATCTTGGCGTCTGAAGCAAAACTCTACCTCTACGATAATTGATACTGGCATTGTGCCTACTCAACTAATCAATTTCGAGTACTACGTCATAGCTCGGAAGTGGCATTACGAGTAGACACGCGCTCAACTCTCGGCCTCCCAGAGAAACTCTCCAATCCTTGCAAATATTACTGACCAGGATAATGCCACCCCGATCGTGATCTTATAAGTCCTCGCCAATGGTTAAGCCTCAAAATAATGTTTCAAAGCAAAAGATACAAATATAAAACTATACAAAGCACTAGAATCAAATAAAGCATGAGCTGAAAAAGAATCAAGTAAGACTGAACCTGAGATGACAGCTCCGACTAGCTCCTCATCTTTGACAGTCATAGCAAAAACTTGCCCTTGACGCTGAGCACCTCTCAGTTGTTACTGGTACTGAGCAAACCGCTGCTGTTTTGGCGGTAATGGAGGTCCCCTCAGTTGTCCCGCTGGTGGTCTTATGGGTGCTCTCTGTGCTTGGCCTCCGTCCTGACCTGCTCGAACGGGAGCTAGAACACAATCTCGCAACTGGTTGCCTGCCTCCCAATAGTAGAGATACACCCCAAGCCTCTTCCTGCATACCTTATGTGTATGTTCCATCTTCCCACAGTGAGTGCACTATGGGGCATGCTGTACTGGTCTCGGGGCCTGATATGCCTGCTATACCGGTGCCCTGAATGGTGCCTGAAACTGTAGTCTCAGCTGCTGCTGAAAGTGCCTCTATTGCTGCTAATAAAAATAAGGCCGCTTTGCTGGGCCCGCACTACTACTAGCCCTTGAATGATCTCTCATCCTCTTGGAGCTGAGCTACAAATCATCCTCTATCTGTTATGCCTCTGCTAGAATATCCTCAAATGTAGCGGTATGGTATCCACTAGTATGAGATTTAATCTCCCTATTTAGGCCTTTTTAAACTTCCAGGCCTTCCTCCGGGGATTCTGCCCCTCCACGAAGTGACCCAATCTGTAGTACTCCATTGTATACTCATCCACCGTCATACCTCCATGGACGAGGTACTAAAACAGGCTCTCTAGAGATGTCAAAGCCACATCTGGGAAACAAATTTCCTTGAAGAGCACCTTAAAAGCTTTCCAAGTAAATCCTGGCACTGAGATCCTGGGGTCCATCCTGAACCAAGTCAATGCGATGTCAAATATTATGCTTCCTACGGCCTCTACCTGTAACCTCTCTAGAATCTGCATCAGCCGTGTGTTCGTCTCAATATCTTCTATCCAATCATCAGCATAAAGAATCCCTTCAGTGCCTTTAAAATCCTTTGGCCCTATCCTCTTGAAGTGTATGATAGTCCCCGGCCTCGGCTGCTGCGGGGTAAACTGAGGTGGTGTTGTTTATGGCTGGACTAAGACGACTCTCTCGACTGAGGCAAGCGCAATCTGGTGGGCAATCTTAATACCCTGCCTCATAACCTCTGACTGGTACTGCTGGCCCTTTTATCTACTGAAAGAGTGCAAACATCTGCGTTTGATCAACTATGGGTGGTAGAGGTGGAAGCTCCACTGAGACTGTCGACACTGTCCTTTGAATGGGAGGTAGAGTACCCCCGAAAGCTGCTACGGAAATGCCCACCTGGATTAGTGAAGTAGACCTCTGAACTGAAGCTGATGGAACAGTATCTGCTAGTGCTGCCCTCAAAGGTGACGAAGTGATCGACCTCGTTGACACTATGCCTGAGCGCTGGGAACGCGTCTTCGGCGGCATCCTAAAGATAGATTAAACAAAAGAATCAATATTGAGTAAGATACGATATCATCAAAGAATGACATAATTATTCAAAGTAAACCAATCATTCAAAAAGATAAGGATAGCAAACAGATATTTGGAAATATTTCCTAGTTGTGATTGAGTATACTCTCAGCTTATATCATATATCCTAAAGCAGGCTGGTAGTAGTATAACTAAGTCGTTGCACTACCACGATATTTCTCTAACCGCGACTCAGGACCTGCATGGGCAACCATTAAAAATGTGTCACGACCCGCAAACGAAATAAGGGCACAAGGAGTGAACAACGCCCAGCCTACGCCGCAGCATCGCCGGTAGAATATTATCTTGTTCAACATAACTATCTACACATCTCACACAATATATATATACATAAGGTACCTATCATGCTATCTCAACTCCAAATGGAGGATAATATGATAATATGGTAAACAATACTCAATCACGAAACAACTAGACGAAGAATGGTAGGATATTGGCGTGCTGTCGTAGGCACCCAAAAATAAAACCTTTACTCATGAAATAATATGTAGTAGTGAGAGTAAGGATCGTTCCCACGGAGAGTAATTAGTTTGATCTTTATGCTATGTGAAATAAGATGGGGGGAGAGTTTTGGATCAAAGAAAATTAAAAAGAGCTAAAAATAATTAAAGTATTAAAACAATCAAAGAAATAAATGTTGGTCTCAGTCAACATCCACCATTGGAATCTTAAAACTGATCATCGATGCAAGTATATATTAATTCATACTTTGAATATTCATTGTTGGAATTATTTTTCTATCTCCTTCAGCCACAATTAATTAAAAACAAGCGATCTAATTAACCTTAACTACTAAACAACCCCAGACAAGCGCTAAAGGTTTAATCTAGTAGCGTATTAAACTCGATGAGATCGATGAAGCAAAACAACACAAGCACAAGCGGTTGCATTTAATTTTGTCAAAAGTTTTCCTCCTAAGATCTAATAAAACAAAGCAGTTCATTAAATCTTGGTTGCTTCACAAATTAGAGGGATCGAACAATTACGGATTTGATATCTAATTTAGCATTAGATTTTCAGGAATAATGAACTAGTATGCATCCTAGTCATTAAACAAGATAATCATAAAAATATGCATAAGAAAATATTCGATACTCAAAGCACAAATCAAAAAAATATAAACACAAATTAGATCTCACAAGTTTTTATTCATTCTGAGGCTTCCGTTTCCTTCGACCAACAAGACTTTTAGCTCCGCATGTTGAAGAAAACTTCAAAAGAATATTGGAGAAGAGGAAGAAGAGTTGTGTGTTGTTCTCCTTTTTCCTCTTGATCTCTACCCCTTTTATACTCTCTAAATAAGTGTTTGAAGATCACAATATCTTCCCAAAAATCCTCTAAGAGTTACAACAACCCAACAATAAAATAAAATCTTTGAATAAGTTGGGAAATGGTTATATCAACTCCACTTTTTGTGCATAGCATAGTTGTCTCAACTTCAAGCGTGATTTGGTCCATGATGTAGCCAGAATCTCGGGAAAATCAAAACAGCAAAATTGTGCCTCTATCACTTAGCTTTCCGAATCAATTTGGATCAGCTCAATTGGACTTCGGATGAGCAAGTTATGACCATTTTTCTACAAGGTGTCAGAACTGTCCAGAATTGATAATTAGCTCCATTTTGCTTTTAGTGACTCCAATTGTATCCTAGATCAAAATATAAAAATAATGAGTATCTTTAGACATTAAATGAGCATAAAGAAGTATACATTAAGGAATAAAAATATGATATTTTATGTTCTCATCAAATATCCCCACACTTAACCTTTGCTCGTCCTCGGGCAAAACTCTAATTTATTTTTCCAAAAAGAAATCAAGGTTGCAATGTCATAAATAAATAATAACCAAGTTCTTCAAAACTCATAACATATCATGAACATATATTCTTAAACAACTTCTAATTACTTAGTAGGTATTTTTACTTGAAAAATAGAGTAAACTAAATAGGTAGACCCTCACGGGAATAAACACTAAACTCTCATGTGTTTGAAGGTATATATTTCTCTCGAATTCATTCCAAAAGAAATGCTCTACCATAAGCTTGTATATTTTCTCATTCTCCACCACTGGGATCACATGCATAACATAAATCATAAGGACTTTTCATGGGTTGTAACATGGCTTAGGATTAAGGTGGGATATATTTAGGAATGTAGCTCAAAAGCCATCAAAACTAGTGGAGCAAAAATGAATCAACTCAATCTCAATATAAAATATGTAAAATCAATCACTCAATTTTGCAGCGTCTTCAATTTGACTTTTAAAGCATTTAAACAATGCAAAATCAATCACTCCATTTCTTTTCTTTTTTTTTTCTTTTTTTTTTTTTAACAATAATGGAACTTAGGAAATTTGAGGATAAAAATATGTTCCATTTTGTGGGTTGTAACCAAACCACAAATTTAGACACCCCCACTCTTATTTTTTCGTACACCCATACATATCATAATGATCAACAATGCTCCACTAGCTTTGCGACTTGGGTAAAGGTATAAATATTATTGGTTGAAAGCTTGTAATGTGGGTATACCAAGAAAAAGGCAATAAAGCTCAAAGGGGTTCAACAAAAAAAAATTTAATTAAAAGGTGGGCTATTTGGCTTATGTAACGCATAACAAAGATGGCCTTAATCATGTTCATGCATGAACGTGTCAATGTGACCTCGAAGAGAATCAAAGCAAGTTCTAGAGAAACAAATCAGTGGAAGAATATCTCTCATGAAAGAATAATGAGACTGATGTGTCAGTCTAAAGGCTCAAATCCTCACTGGCTTTTGTCTACTAATTTAGATACTACCATTTTCAATAAAAAATAACTAGACTAATTAATTCTAAGTTAAAAAAAAAATTATTTATTCAATCATGTTATGAATTTTTCAAATTTAGTTTAATCTTACTCATGACATACACAACCAAAAATCATTAAAAACCACAAAAACAAAATCCTTTTATTTAAAAAAAAATCTCAATTATTATTATTATTATTATTATTATTATTATTTTTTTTTTTTTTTTTTTTTTTTTTGAGAAAAACACAAACTCAAACTGCTTAAAAAAAATTAAATCTTTCCCCCACACTTAAAACAGACATTGTCCCCAATGTATGATTAAATGCAAAGAAAAGGCAAAATAACAAAAAATAAAATGCGAGAATAAAAATAAACTTCCCTTGGGTTGCCTCCCAAGCAGCGCCTTTGTTTAATATTGTCGTTGGCTCGACTCTATGCACACTTGATATAACTAGGCAGGAGTTTCAAGTTTAGAATGCATACCTGCAAAACAGAAGGTAAAGGTCTTTTGTCATTAATTGGTAACAAAATATATGAAATGTTACCTGACTGTTGTCTTTTTGGAAGATCGTTCAACACTGCAACAGTTTTATGTAAGTGAGTACTCAAAGTTAACTCATATTCTTTCTCAAAATTCTCACTGATGGCAACTTTTACTCCATCTTTTCCATCAAGTTTAAAAACTTCTTTTCCATTAGGTACTACATCGTCGTTAGGAATGTTCGTGTCTGCAACGATATTTTTCTCTTCTTCTTCTTTTGACGATGCACATGTTTCTTTTTCTGAAATTTCAACTTCTTTACAACTTCTCAAAATGATTGAACTTACAGTTTCTTTTGGATTTACTATCGTTTCAGATAGTAAGTTCTCCAAGCTTTGTGCCTCTAGCTTATTAATTGCAGTTGTCATTTGACTCATTTGATTGTTCAAACTTTCGATACTAGCCCTCGTCTCCTGTTGAAATTGTAAATTATTAATGGCAATAGACTTAACAATATCTTCTAAAGACATACCAGAATTAGAAGTTTGGCTTGGTTGTAGGTATTGCTGCTTGTATTGCTGGTAACTTGGGCAATTTTGAGTTGCTGGTTGATTTAATTCTGGACTCCCATAGGTGAGATTGGAATGATCTCTCCATCCTATGTTGTACGTGTCTGAATAGGAATCATACTTCATTTCTGGTAGTCCAGGAAAACCATATTCCGTATTCACTTGTTCATTGGACTCCTCTTGGAGTATTGGACACATATCGGTTGGATGCCCTGATACTAGACAAATCCTACAAGCCTTTGTTGTTTTCATGTTACCTACAACCATCTGACGAACAAGAGAAGTTAAACAAGAAATTTTTTGTTCTAAGGAAGAAACATTTACCTCATCAGCATGCCTAGATGGAAGATTTAGCCAAGTGCCAAATATTTGAGAATTGGCCGCCATTTCCTGTTACCGATTTTTTTTTTTTTTTTTTGCTAATAGGCAAAAAATTATTTGATCACATAAAGATCACAAAAAGCACAAAAATCAACTAAAATTACTCCCCGGCAACGGCGCCAAAATTTGGCGTGCTGTCGTAGGCACCAAAAAATAAAACCTTTACTCTTTAAATAATATGTAGTGTGAGAGTAAGGATCGTTCCCACGGAGAGTAATTAGTTTGATCTTTATGCTATGTGAAATAAGATGGGGGGAGAGTTTTGGATCAAAGAAAATTAAAAAGAGCTAAAAACAATTAAAGTATTAAAACAATCAAAGAAATAAATGTTGGTCTCAGTCAACATCCACCATTGGAATCTTAAAACTGATCATCGATGCAAGTATATATTAATTCATACTTTGAATATTCATCGTTAGAATTATTTTCCTATCTCCTTCAGCCATAATTAATTAAAAACAAGCAATCTAATTAACCTTAACTACTAAACAACCCCAGACAAGCGCTAAAGGTTTAATCTAGTAGCGTATTAAACTCGATGAGATCGATAAAGCAAAACAACACAAGCACAAGCGGTTGTATTTAATTTTGTCAAAAGTTTTCCTCCTAAGATCTAATAAAACAAAGCAGTTCATTAAATCTTGGTTGCTTCACAAATTAGAGGGATCGAACAATTACGGATTCGATATCTAATTTAGCATTAGATTTTCAGGAATAATGAACTAGTATGCATCCTAGTCATTAAATAAGATAATCATAAAAATATGCATAAGAAAATATTCGATACTCAAAGCACAAATCAAAAAAATATAAACACAAATTAGATCTCACAAGTTTTTATTCATTCTGAGGCTTCCGTTTCCTTCGACCAACAAGACTTTTAGCTCCGCATGTTGAAGAAAACTTCAAAAGAATATTGGAGAAGAGGAAGAAGAGTTGTGTGTTGTTCTCCTTTTTCCTCTTGATCTCTACCCCTTTTATACTCTCTAAATAAGTGTTTGAAGATCACAATATCTTCCCAAAAATCCTCTAAGAGTTACAACAACCCAACAATAAAATAAAATCTTTGAATAAGTTGGGAAATGGTTATATCAACTCCACTTTTTGTGCACAGCATAGTTGTCTCAACTTCAAGCGTGATTTGGTCCATGATGTAGCCAGAATCTCGGGAAAATCAAAACAGCAAAATTGTGCCTCTATCACTTAGCTTTCCAAATCAATTTGGATCAGCTCAATTGGACTTCGGATGAGCAAGTTATGACCATTTTTCTACAAGGTGTCAGAACTGTCCAGAATTGATAATTAGCTCCATTTTGCTTTTAGTGACTCCAATTGTATCCTAGATCAAAATATAAAAATAATGAGTATCTTTAGACATTAAATGAGCATAAAGAAGTATACATTAAGGAATAAAAATATGATATTTTATGTTCTCATTAAATACCCCCACACTTAACCTTTGCTCGTCCTCGGGCAAAACTCTAATTTATTTTTCCAAAAAGAAATCAAGGTTGCAATGTCATAAATAAATAATAACCAAGTTCTTCAAAACTCATAACATATCATGAACATATATTCTTAAACAACTTCTAATTACTTAGTAGGTATTTTTACTTGAAAAATAGAGTAAACTAAATAGGTAGACCCTCACGGGAATAAACACTAAACTCTCATGTGTTTGAAGGTATATATTTCTCTCGAATTCATTCCAAAAGAAATGCTCTACCATAAGCTTGTATATTTTTTTATTCTCCACCACTGGGATCACAAGCATAACATAAATCATAAGGACTTTTCATGGGTTGTAACATGGCTTAGGATTAAGGTGGGATATATTTAGGAATGTAGCTCAAAAGCCATCAAAACTAGTGGAGCAAAAATGAATCAACTCAATCTCAATATAAAATATGTAAAATCAATCACTCCATTTTGCAGCGTCTTCAATTTGGCTTTTAAAGCATTTAAATAATGCAAAATCAATCACTCCATTTCTTTTCTTTTTTTTTCTTTTTTTTTTTTTAACAATAATGGAACTTAGGAAATTTGAGGATAAAAATATGTTCCATTTTGTGGGTTGTAACCAAACCACAAATTTAGACACCCCCACTCTTATTTTTTCGTACACCCATACATATCATAATGATCAACAATGCTCCACTAGCTTTGCGACTTGGGTAAAGGTATAAATATTATTGGTTGAAAGCTTGTAATGTGGGTATACCAAGAAAAAGGCAATAAAGCTCAAAGGGGTTCAACAAAAAAAAATTTAATTAAAAGGTGGGCTATTTGGCTTATGTAACGCATAACAAAGATGGCCTTAATCATGTTCATGCATGAACGTGTCAATGTGACCTCGAAGAGAATCAAAGCAAGTTCTAGAGAAACAAATCAGTGGAAGAATATCTCTCATGAAAGAATAATGAGACTGATGTGTCAGTCTAAAGGCTCAAATCCTCACTGGCTTTTGTCTACTAATTTAGATACTACCATTTTCAATAAAAAATAACTAGACTAATTAATTCTAAGTTAAAAAAAAAATTATTTATTCAATCATGTTATGAATTTTTCAAATTTAGTTTAATCTTACTCATGACATACACAACCAAAAATCATTAAAAACCACAAAAACAAAATCCTTTTATTTAAAAAAAATCTCAATTATTATTATTATTATTATTTTTTTTTTTTTTTTTTTTTTTTTTTGAGAAAAACACAAACTCAAACTGCTTAAAAAAAATTAAATCTTTCCCCCACACTTAAAACAGACATTGTCCCCAATGTATGATTAAATGCGAAGAAAAGGCAAAATAACAAAAAATAAAATGCGAGAATAAAAATAAACTTCCCTTGGGTTGCCTCCCAAGCAGCGCCTTTGTTTAATATTGTCATTGGCTCGACTCTATGCACACTTGATATAACTAGGCAGGAGTTTCAAGTCTAGAATGCATACCTGCAAAACAGAAGGTAAAGGTCTTTTGTCATTAATTGGTAACAAAATATATGAAATATTACCTGACTGTTGTCTTTTTGGAAGATCGTTCAACACTGCAACAGTTTTATGTAAGTGAGTACTCAAAGTTAACTCATATTCTTTCTCAAAATTCTCACTGATGGCAACTTTTACTCCATCTTTTCCATCAAGTTTAAAAACTTCTTTTCCATTAGGTACTACATCGTCGTTAGGAATGTTCGTGTCTGCAACGATATTTTTCTCTTCTTCTTCTTTTGACGATGCACATGTTTCTTTTTCTGAAATTTCAACTTCTTTACAACTTCTCAAAATGATTGAACTTACAGTTTCTTTTGGATTTACTATCGTTTCAGATAGTAAGTTCTCCAAGCTTTGTGCCTCTAGCTTATTAATTGCAGTTGTCATTTGACTCATTTGATTGTTCAAACTTTCGATACTAGCCCTCGTCTCCTGTTGAAATTGTAAATTATTAATGGCAATAGACTTAACAATATCTTCTAAAGACATACCAGAATTAGAAGTTTGGCTTGGTTGTAGGTATTGCTGCTTGTATTGCTAGTAACTTGGGCAATTTTGAGTTGCTGGTTGATTTAATTCTGGACTCCCATAGGTGAGATTGGAATGATCTCTCCATCCTATGTTGTACGTGTCTGAATAGGAATCATACTTCATTTCTGGTAGTCCAGGAAAACCACATTCCGTATTCACTTGTTCATTGGACTCCTCTTGGAGTATTGGACACATATCGGTTGGATGCCCTGATACTAGACAAATCCTACAAGCCTTTGTTGTTTTCATGTTACCTACAACCATCTGACGAACAAGAGAAGTTAAACAAGAAATTTGTTGTTCTAAGGAAGAAACATTTACCTCATCAGCATGCCTAGATGGAAGATTTAGCCAAGTGCCAAATATTTGAGAATTGGCCGCCATTTCCTGTTACCGATTTTTTTTTTTTTTTTGCTAATAGGCAAAAAATTATTTGATCACATAAAGATCACAAAAAGCACAAAAATCAACTAAAATTACTCCCCGGCAACGGCGCCAAAATTTGGCGTGCTGTCGTAGGCACCAAAAAATAAAACCTTTACTCTTTAAATAATATGTAGTGTGAGAGTAAGGATCGTTCCCACGGAGAGTAATTAGTTTGATCTTTATGCTATGTGAAATAAGAAGGGGGGAGAGTTTTGGATCAAAGAAAATTAAAAAGAGCTAAAAACAATTAAAGTATTAAAACAATCAAAGAAATAAATGTTGGTCTCAGTCAACATCCACCATTGGAATCTTAAAACTGATCATCGATGCAAGTATATATTAATTCATACTTTGAATATTCATCGTTGGAATTATTTTCCTATCTCCTTCAGCCATAATTAATTAAAAACAAGCGATCTAATTAACCTTAACTACTAAACAACCCCAGACAAGCGCTAAAGGTTTAATCTAGTAGCGTATTAAACTCGATGAGATCGATGAAGCAAAACAACACAAGCACAAGCGGTTGCATTTAATTTTGTCAAAAGTTTTCCTCCTAAGATCTAATAAAACAAAGCAGTTCATTAAATCTTGGTTGCTTCACAAATTAGAGGGATCGAACAATTACGAATTCGATATCTAATTTAGCATTAGATTTTCAGGAATAATGAACTAGTATGCATCCTAGTCATTAAACAAGATAATCATAAAAATATGCATAAGAAAACATTCGATACTCAAAGCACAAATCAAAAAAATATAAACACAAATTAGATCTCACAAGTTTTTATTCATTCTGAGGCTTCCGTTTCCTTCGACCAACAAGACTTTTAGCTCCGCATGTTGAAGAAAACTTCAAAAGAATATTGGAGAAGAGGAAGAAGAGTTGTGTGTTGTTCTCCTTTTTCCTCTTGATCTCTACCCCTTTTATACACTCTAAATAAGTGTTTGAAGATCACAATATCTTCCCAAAAATCCTCTAAGAGTTACAACAACCCAACAATAAAATAAAATCTTTGAATAAGTTGGGAAATGGTTATATCAACTCCACTTTTTGTGCATAGCATAGTTGTCTCAACTTCAAGTGTGATTTGGTCCATGATGTAGCCAGAATCTCGGGAAAATCAAAGCAGCAATATTATGCCTCTATCACTTAGCTTTCCGAATCAATTTGGATCAGCTCAATTGGACTTCGGATGAGCAAGTTATGACCATTTTTCTACAAGGTGTCAGAACTGTCCAGAATTGATAATTAGCTCCATTTTGCTTTTAGTGACTCCAATTGTATCCTAGATCAAAATATAAAAATAATGAGTATCTTTAGACATTAAATGAGCATAAAGGAGTATACATTAAGGAATAAAAATATGATATTTTATGTTCTCATCAGATATGTAATAGAAGTAAAATAAATACAAGAGTCTCAATACAAGTCCAATCACAATATAAGTCTCAATAATAATACATGCCCTGAAGTATACAAAAATCAAATACAACTCATACTGAAAAGTCTAAGTCTCTCCAGCTGGTGGTACTATCTCAAGAGGTTCTACGGGTACTAGCTCAATTGCCTCACTTTTCTGCAGTCCGTAATACGTAGGACACCAGTCCTCTGATGAATTATTTGAAAAATATATCCAGTCAGGATTGGAGTGAAGTACAACCCAATAGTAGTTCCAATTATTGACAAAAACTATGAAACAACAATAGCAATAAAAATAAATAATAAAAATAACTGAACTAGCAAATATCATGGGAAAGAATTTTATGGTAAATAATGGCAAGAGATGATCACAATATGGTGAGGAACACTAATGTAATGAACTGGAATAAAAGAAACAATAATAATAAATGTGGCTTGAAATATTAGTAAGATAATGTGATCGGCTTGGGCATAACATGGGCTATGTATAAAAGGTGAGCTAGCGTGATCACATATGAGTTGCATGATCTTCTAACTATCATGGACTACACTATATCACAGACTATAAGGTATAATCACATATCCAATAATATCTTCCTATTTCCCCCACTAGCAAACGAATCTGAATCACGACACATTATAACATGCATATCACACTGCACGATCTATAATATCATGCACTATGAACACAGTCTATATAATTACGAAGATATCACGATAATCACTGAGTAATCACGAAGCATGACACGATGATCACTGAGTTATTACGACAATAACATCTCATGACAAAGATCCACGTATACCAATCCATGTGACCATCGTGTCAGGAATCAAATATCTTAATATTAATTACATGAAACATAGAGGCTGTCAAATAAGTAACTATCAAAGAATGTACTCACCTTTGTCCAAATCAAATATGTCACTCGGTGTCCGAGCTGTTGTCACATGCACCTAGATATAAATGATATGTCAAATTTGGGTGCAATAAGGAGAAACGAATTAAATGCACTACTACATGCTCTTCTAGGATAATACTAAATACACTAACTAAACTAAGTCAAATTAAGTCCATACTAAGGTTAATAGGCCTAACTATGGTTGAACGAAGGTTTTCCTATCTATGGGGTTAATACCTTAATTTATATATTAATATTAATCCAACTTACACTATATTGATACTACATACTAATATATATATATATATATATATATATATATATATATATATATATATATATATATATATATTAGTAGCTAACTTCTATGACTAACAGATACTAACTCTAACTGATACACTATATTATCCTTGACTGACTACTACATGTACCACATGAACCCTCTCCCTAACTTCCTTTGGACACCCTACTGCTGTGGCTACTTGACTACTGAACATCTACTATTTTAATTCAGAAGTTCCCCTTTTTGCAGTGCACTCGAAGTGCACTGCAGATAGTGCTCGTTCTATCAGCAGTATACTATACTGCTAGGAAATTCTTGCCACCACTGACATTGAACCAACATCTGATACATCACTAAACCCACCTAGCAACTATGTCTGAACATAGTGTTAGGTACACACTGCAATCCACTTTTCCTCTATTTCCTGTCTGCTGTCATCCCTTTGTTGATGAATATCTAAGTTCAACATCTTATAATGTCATACCCCAGTTCCAAATATAAGGAACTGAGCCACGTGGCATTGGCCAACGGGTATACTCCGATGGGCATCCCAATCTAATGGATCTATTGGAGTGCACCTAAGTTGTAAAGTACAATGATATAACCTAATATTTAAACATAAGCAATTTAACTAATCTCATACACAGACATAAGAATAAGAAACACAGAGAAAATAAGTCTACTAATTTGCAGAAAGAAAATAAGTCGAGAAATATATCATAATACAAAACGGATAGAGTCACACGAAGAAAATTCTGCTAATACAAGTACTGAATGAAAGAAAGCAAAAAAGATAAACAGGGCCGATATCTGCTAACTAGATAATAATACCGTACCCAAGGTAAAATTACTATCGGTTATCAAATGAAGTCCTCAAGAATGATCTCATCCTCTGCTATAAGTCATGCTCCTGGATATACACCTGGTCCGTACTCCTCCGGGTAGTCCTCCTCGCCTATGCCTGGAAGGGAACCAGATCCTCAGAGGGACGTAACAAGGTACAAAAATAGCATGCCATAGTAAAATGGAAAGGAAACAATGATACTAGAATAACTACCTAAGTTAGACACAACTTGAAGACAATGTTCGATATGTGGGCTTTCCAAATATAAATTCGTCGCTCCGAGGCACAGAGACACACGGTGCGTACCCGTAGCTCCGAGCACAGAGACACACAGTAAGTACTACAACTTTGGATACAGTATCTCTACATAAATAAGGATATATATTGTCACGACCCGCACCCGGAATTTGGGCATGAGTCGTGGGTACGTCAAGCCTACGCCGCAGCATCGGCGGTAGAACGCTGTCTAGGTCACAAATATAGTACATCCTGTCAATAGTCTCAACTCCGTACGGAGGACAATGATACATAACCACAGTTCTATAATATACTCAATCACAACTATAAACATAATGGCACGATGAGAATTGAAAAGAGTTCTATTAAAACCAACCATAAGAAGTTCAACTCAAAACCTGGGTCTAAATGACCTCACAAAGTCACAAATAAAATAAATATATCTCAGTCTCAGTCTCAGTCTAAAGCAATAAATGCAAAAATAATCTAAGCATGGGCAGGCATGTTCTCCTCTAGGATAGGCACCTCCTCTGGGATTTCTGGAGTGAAATCCTCCTCTATTCCTGGACCGTAATAAGTAGGGCAAAAGTCCTCCAGGTTCTCTGAAAATGTTGTTATCCAGTCAGGATTGGAGCGAAGCACAAGCACTAACAGCAGTTTCATTAAATTGACAAAATCTATAAACAGTGTAAGAGATACAAGATGGAAATAAAAGCTGAACATGTGAAGTACTGGAGAAAAGAAATAGACAATAGAGCATCTAGCAATGAGCAATAAGTAGTAAATGCTAGAACAAGTAAAATCTGAATAAAGATAAAACATCTAGCTAAGTGTTTGAATTATCAGTTTATTATGTGATCGGCTTGGGACTAGATCAGGCTGGTTATATATGATTAGCTATGATTCTTTTAGGTCAGGCTAACCGCATGGTTAGCTATGGTGCATATAATGGTCAGGCTAATCATATATAACAGCTATGGAGCATATAAGTGGTCAGGCCGCACCCGACGTGAGAAGTGGGGTGAGCTATGGTGCCTATAAATGTTTGGATATGATCACATAATCTACTAATAGTTCCCCATCCCCCAGCTAGCACGATGGATTCCAACCACGACTCCTCGTGATGGGGATCTAGGGTGCTAACCCGTGTATCCATAGTGTCGGAATCAAGTATGAAATACACTACAATTTATAGAAGTAATCAACCATGAAAACTGTCAGAGAATGTACTCGCCTGTGGTCCTGAGCAAAATGTGAGGATCGAGGTCCAAAATGGAATCACAATGACCTATTTATGGAAATTCAATGTTAATTAATGAATTAAAAGAATAACATGCTTAACAAATTTAAAAACGATGTTTCTAGGTCATGTCTAAGGTTTACTGGTCAATACTAGGTCCAGCTAAAGTCAAATGGTCTAAATTACCCTTAAAGTTGGCTTTTGTGGTCAAACTAATCCATACTAGACAAAACTAGGTTATACCTAGGTTTCTAAGTCCATACTAGTAAGTTCAAGCTTATATCACCCATATATAACCTATTACCTAAAATATCTTGACCTATGGTGAATATCTCACCCTGTACTACAATATCTTAGTCCGTATCTTAGTATTGGTCAATACCTAGATTCTAGATCTCCTTAGATATTAAGGATACTAAGTATCATACAATATATATAGCTAGGTATACATATAATCAATAACTTAACTGCTAGTATCACATTACCTATACACTCTAGTTCTAATTCTGCACTCACAGGAACATCTACCCACACACATTGACTGATGCACACTCAAATACCTACACACCCCTATTACCCCAATGTACTCACTGACACTGAAACACTAAGACACTGCTACACATACCCCTATCTAACTGATACACATAAGTATACTACACACACACACAGGTTTAGGGGTACTCACACAACACAGACCTACACACACTGTTCTGCACACAGACACATTATACACAAGGACACAGATACAAACCTCCACAGACACAGTTAACCTTATAAACTGACACCTGAACACACACACACAAATATCTTCTACGCATACACAGAATACACTTATAGTATTAATGTAGATATTACACACACTACACAAATTTACTGATATCAAAATCCTATTTACTGATACATATTCATATGTACACACACAAATATAAATTTCCCCAACTCCCACTGATACCTACTGCACATAATGAATTCTACCTCACCAACTGACACACACAACTCACTGACCAACTCATACACATCCCACAGGGAATGGAAATAAATCTGGGCACACACACTGGTTAAAAACTGCACCTCACATAGCTAACACAACCCAAGTATCAATTCTTCTCACACCTATGACTGATACACAGTTTACATATACACAGTTATGCATCTAACACACAGTTCACATGTGCACACAGCTGATACTCGAATAGAGGGTCAGTGTGCAACTGATACTGCACACTGATGTGGGTTGCCTGCAGATCCTTCCTCAAGGCTGCTACCAGGTAAACTCCACTGCACATGTGTGCAACTTGACACTGATACACATCAAGACTGCACAGGTAAACCAGTCCCTTGGCACTCAAATCCACTGTAATGCACCCCTGGACTTAAACATGCAACTCACCATTAACACAAACACACAATAACTCTGAAATTGATACAACATACACACAATTCTGACTGATACACACACTCAAATTATCCAACACAGTGAACTTCATCAACACATATACACAGAGCCTGGGTACCTTGCACTCACTGCACACAGAGACACGGGTTTGAGTTCACTGCTCTCTCTCTTTCCCTTCTCTCAGAATTCATACACAGAATACACAGTAATCAACCCGACTAAACAGTGCCTTCCTCCAATACCCATACCCGATCATACAGTGAACCCTTCACAGTTCTCTTTCCCCACAGTGCATTCACCTCTCCAAAATCATAACAGATCTAAATACATATGTATAATATATATATATACACATCATACATCAATTTAGATTATAATTAATTAGGTTAGATAGGTAATTCCTCCTGTGAAGCATTTCACCAAACACAAGATGTGCAAAACGAAAACCACACCAAGAATTCCTGAAAACCCAAAACAAAACCCTAAAACAATATCTAATCTACCCATAGGAGGGTGAAATCAGTCTCCCTACAAATCCTAGGGTTAGGGTTCCTGAAAAATTGGGGAAAACCCCATGCGGGTCACCAACCTAATCCAAAACCCTAATTTCGAATTACACAGCATAGGGGTGGGTTCCTATAGGCCTTTATCATCTGTACACAGAATTTAAATGAGTAAAACTAGGGTTTTACCTGCAGGGAAGGTTTCTTCAACGAGGCTCTTCTTCTCCAAGGCTCCCTGACCCACGTTCTTTGCTTCTCTTGCTTTGGAGGAGGAGAAAATGGAACCTAGGGTTAGGGTTTCGAATTTTTGGAGTGGGGAGATGGTTTCTCTTGTGGAGGCTAGGGTTTCCTTTCTCTCTACGTGAAGAATAGCTTTGTGAGAAGCTTCTTTTTATATTAAACCTAGGTTTAGGGTTTCTATGCCTAGTTTTTAGGTTAAACCCCCTGGCCCTCTCATGTAGAACCTAATAGACTCAGGTTAAGTCAGTCTAGGGTTTTGCTAGAATAGGGTTTTTCTAATCAGGGTTTACTCATTAGGGTTGTCCTAATGGATTCTAGGGTTTTGACCTAAACTAAACATTTCTAATAATAATATAATTAGTTACAAAACTCAGCAATTAATTAATACATAATTATTTAAAATAGTTAAATTACAGAAATACCCTTATATGGAAAAATGGTAGTGACAAGTCTACCCTCCTAAAAGAAATTTCGTCCTCGAAATTGGACTGAACAGGACAAGAATAACTCAGAAAAGAAATACCTCAAGTCTAGAAGAGATACGGGTATAGCTCGCGCATTTCGTCCTCTCTCTCCCAGGTTGACTCCCCTGGAGAATGGTGCCTCCATGCTACACGAACCAAAGGAATAGTTTGGTTCCGCAACACCTTCTCTCTGCGGTCCAAGATCTCTACTGGCTGCTCAGGGTAGCTGAGCGTTGGACCAACTTCAATCTCCGAGTGATCAAGTACGTGACTAGGGTCGGCCACGTACCGTCTCAGCTGCGACACGTGAAACACATTATGCACTCCCTCCAATGCAGGCGGCAAGTCCAGTCTATATGCCACTGCACCTACCCTTGCCAGAATACCGAAGGGTCCGATGTAGCGTGGGCTAAGCTTCCCGCCTCTGCCAAAACGAATCGTTCCACGCGTCGGAGAAATCCGTAGGAATACTAGATCGCCAACCTAACACAAAAATAGTCTCAACACGCAGTCTAAACAAACAAACAACACAACCAGAAAACAACAATCTATACCTGAAACTCAAGGGGTCTACGGTGGCTGTCGGCCCAATGCCGCTGTCTGTCCTGCGCCACTCGCAGTCTGTCTCTGATGAGTTTCACCTTTTCTGCTGCATCCACGACCATTTCTGGTCCTAGCAAGGCTCTCTCTCCAACGTCGTCCCACGATAGCGGTGTACGACACCTCCGTCCATAAAGAGCCTCAAATGGTGACATCTCGATGCTGGCCTGGTAGCTGTTGTTGTAAGCAAACTCTACCAGGTGCAGATGATCCTCCCAAGAACCTCCGAGATCCAGAACGCAAGTGCGTAGCATATCCTCGAGAGTCTGAATAGTCCTCTCAGACTGCCCGTCTGTCTGGGGGTGATATGCGGTACTGAACTTGAGCTGGGTGCCCAAGCTAGCCTGCAGACTCCTCCAGAAGTGGGAAGTGAAACGACTATCCCGATCCGAGACGATGCTCACAGGAACTCCATGAAGTCTAACAATCTGACGCACGTACATCTCTGCTAGCTTCTCTGTCGACGTGCCCACCTTGAAAGGTAAGAAATGGGCTGATTTGGTCAACCTGTCCACGATGACCCAAATCGCGTCCTTCCCTCCTGGAGAACGTGGAAGCCCTGAAACGAAATCCATGGTCACGTGCTCCCATTTCCATTCTGGAATCGGTAAAGGTTGAAGTAAACCTCCTGGCCTCTGCCGGTCTGCCTTTACCTGCTGGCACACTAGACACCAAGATACGAAGCGTGCTACCTCACGCTTCATTCCATACCACCATACGTGCTCCCTCAAGTCTCGATACATCTTGTTGGCACCGGGATGCATCGAGTACTGAGAGCGGTGTGCCTCCTGTAAAACCTCCTCGCGCAGCTCCCCGCTAGGCACACATATCCTCGTGCCGTGCCGTAGAGAACCATCATCTGCGATAGTGAAGTCGTCCGACAATCCCATCTGAACCTGTGCTCTGATACTCCTCAGAGTCTCATCATCGTACTGCGCAGCTCTGATCCTGTCCATCAGTTCGGACTGTATCTGCAATCCCCACATCTGAATTTCAGTACCGGGAACTAACACCTCAATCTCCAAGCTCTCTAAATCCGCCAACAAATGTCTATCAGTCGTCAAGTACATAGCCATCGGATACCTGCTCAAGGCATCGGCGACTACGTTAGCCTTCCCTGGATGGTACTGCAATGAGATGTCGAAGTCCTTCATCGACTCCAACCACCTCCTCTGCCTCATGTTCAGCTCCTTCTGTGTGAATACGTACTTCAAGCTCTTGTGGTCTGTGAAGATTTCCACACGCTCTCCGTACAGGTAATGTTTCCACAGCTTTAGAGCGAAGATAACTGCTGCCAACTCTAAATCGTGGGTGGGGTAGTTCTTTTCATGAGGGCGCAACTGCCTGGAAGCATAGGCAATTACCTTCCCGTGCTGTTGAAGAACACATCCCAGACCCTTCCCTGAAGCATCACTGTAGATGGTGAAACCACCTGTCCCTGATGGCAACGTCAAAATTGGAGCTGTCGTCAACCTTTTCTTCAGCTCATCAAATGCAGCCTGGCACTCCTCCGTCCAAACAAAATCCACATCCTTCCTAGTCAGCCTGGTCATCGGCGCTGCAATCTTGGAGAAGTCTTGTACAAACCTCCTGTAGTATCCTGCTAGCCCGAGAAAACTCCTGATCTCAGCTACCGAACTGGGGGTAGCCCATGACTCCACTGCCTCGATCTTCTGTGGGTTAACCGAGATTCCGTCACCCGATACCACATGCCCAAGAAATTCAACCTTGTCAAGGAAGAATTCACACTTAGAGAGTTTCCCGTACAGCTTCTCCCTCCTGAGAGTCTCTAAGACCAATCTCAGGTGCTCTTCGTGCTCCTCCGGGGTCTTGGAATACACAAGAATATCGTCGATGAACACCACCACGAACTTGTCAAGGTACTGGTGGAACACCTTGTTCATCAAGTTCATGAATACTGCCGGTGCATTGGTTAAACCAAATGGCATCACCATGAACTCAAACTGGCCGTATCTGGTCCGAAAAGCTGTCTTCGGCGTGTCTTCTTTCTTCACCTTCACCTGGTGATAACCTGACCTCAAATCAATCTTTGAAAACACCCTCGCCCCGCTCAACTGGTCGAAAAGATCATCTATCCTCGGCAGCGGGTACTTATTCTTGATAGTGATATTGTTCAAAGCTCTATAATCAATGCACATGCGCACCGTGCCGTCCTTCTTCGGTACGAACAATACCGGAGCTCCCCATGGTGAAGAACTGGATTTGATGAAGCCTTTGTCCTGCAGCTCCTCAACTTGCTTCTTCAGTTCTGCCAGCTCGCTGTTGTTGACTCTATAGACATGTTGTGAAATGGGCTCCGCTCCTGGAACCAAGTCTATAGAGAATTCAACATCTCTGTCTGGCGACAAGCCTGGCAACTCTTCTGGAAATACATCCAGGAACTCCGCTATCAGAGGATGTGGCAACTCCTCTTCTTCCGCCCTGGCTCCGCAAAATGTGCTCCTGCTCTGTTCCGCTGCTGCTCTGACGACCTCAAACTCCGGCTCTCCTGGTGGTCTGAACAATACTCTGCCTCTATAACAATCTATAGTAGCATGATGCCTGCTCAACCAGTCCATTCCGAGTACAATATCGTACCCCGAAAGTGGCATGACGAGTAAGCTCACGCTCAAGTCTCGGCCTCCTACTGACACTCTCCGGTCCTTGTAGTGATCACGGACTAGGATAATACCTCCACCAGTCATGATCTTGCAAGTCCTAGCTAATGGTTCTGTGTCTAAATGATGTCGAAGTGCATATGATACAGACACAAAACTATGGGAAGCGCCAGAGTCGAATAAGGTAAATGCAGGAATACAATCGAGAAGAACCGAACCTGTGATCAAGTCTCCTGCTGGCTCGATCTCCTCGACTGCCATGGCGTACGCTCGCCCCTGGGGTGCACCTCTCTGCTGCTGATGCTGGGCAAACCTCTGATTTTGCGGTGGAAGTGGTCCCCTCTGCTGTTGGCCTCCTGGTGCTGCTGGTACCCTGCCTGGTCCTCTCTGGGCGGCTGCTCCACCCTGGCCTGGACGAGTCCGAATGGTAGGGCAATCCCTCAGCTGATGTGTCGTTGATCCGCAGGACAAACATGAGCCCAATCTATGCCTGCAGATATCTCTAGTATGTCCCATCTTCCCGCAGTACGCACACTGGATGGCGGGCTGGTTCTGTCTCTGTTGCTGCTGCTGGACCTGCCCTCGGGCTGGTGCCTGATGCTGCTGCTGAAAGTGTGGACGCTTGCCTGGTCCCGCACTACTGTTTGCTCCTCCGGAAACATCGCGTCCCCTCTTGGGTCTGAGGTCCAAGTCATCCTCGGCTACTTGGGCATCCATCAATATGCCCTCATAGGTAGCTGTGCGACGTCCCGACGTGCGAGACTTGATCTCTCTTGTCAGCCCCTTTCTGAATTTCCGGGCCCTGTCCCCCGGATCTCTAATCATCGATGGCGCGAAGCGGCTCAGGCGGGAAAACTCTGCGGCATACTCGTCGACGGACGAGCTCCCCTGGGCTAAGTCATGGAACTGACTCTCCAAAGCTCCCAGGGCGACATCAGGAAAGAACTTTTCTTTGAAGAGATCCTTGAAAGCTTCCCAAGTGAGTCCCCCGCGCAAGAGTCTCGGCTCCGTGCGAAACCACGTCAAGGCAATGTCGAACATCTGGCTGCCAGCGGCCTCGATCTTGAGCGCCTCTGGAATCTGCGCCAAACGCAAGTTCCTCTCGATGTCCTCTAGCCAATCATCGGCGTAGAGTATCCCTTCTGTCCCCTTGAACTCCCGAGGCATCATCCTCTTGAAGTCCACAATGGTGCCCGGCCTCTGTTGTTGCTGACCAGGATGTTGCTGCTGCTGAGTGACTCTCTCCACAGCCTGGAGAGCCACTTGGTGAGCATTCTCCATGTTCACCCTCATCATCTCTGTCTGGGCCTGATGTGCCTCAGCCTGCACTCTCTGGGCCTCTGCCGACGTCCTCTGGGCGTCGACCATGCCCTGAATCAAGGCGAACATCTGTGCCCCATCGACGGGCACACCTCCTGGATGCTGAGCTGGTGGTGGTGGAGGTGGTGGTGCCGTCGTAGCTGTGGGGACCCTCTGAACTGGTGGTGGAGGACCCCCGAATGCTGCAGACACTCCCACCTGTCCTGGAGATGTAGGAGGTGCTGCTGATGTCTGTCCGGCAGCGCGAGAGGTGGCAGACCTCTCTGAATCTGCTGCTCCGAGTCTCTGGGACCTTCTTGGCGGCATCCTGGAGACAGATCGAAAGATTCAATTATGGCAATAGATATGATATCAAGGAAGGACAGAAAATTTCTAAAGGAATTAATCATTAAGAATAGGATCATAAGAATCAGAATTCCCTAATTGTGATTGAGCATATCCTTGGCCTAATTCCTATTACTACAATACCACTCTAATGTGAATCTAAGACTACTGACCACAGACTAGACCTGCATGGGCCACCAATAAAACGTGTCACGACCCGCACCCGGGGGTGGCAATGGTGGTGGTGATGGTGTTGACCGTGGTGGTGAGGGTGGTTCTCGGTGGTGGTGGTGGTGGTGATGGTGATGGTGATAGCGGCTGTGGTGGTGTGGGCAGTGCATAGTGGTGGTGGGAATGGTGATGGCTACTGTGGTTGTGAGGGTGGTGCTCAGTGGTGGTGATGGCCGGAGGGAGAAGGAGGTGGTGATGTTGGGTTAGGGTTTCCAAGGAGAGGTGAAGAAGAAGAAGAAGAAGAAGAAGAAGAAGAAGAAGAATGGAGAAGAGGTAGTCGGCTATGAGAAAAGGGAGGGAGTGAGGAGAGAGAGAGGGTTTCCTTGGGGTTAGGGCCAACCTAGGGATGAGGGTGTGCGTGTCCTAAAATTGGGGTAAAGGGGTGGTTGTGATTGATGGATGAAAGAATCAATGGCTAGGATTTAGTGTGCGTTGATAAGGATGAATAGTATCATGCAAAGAGAGAGAGAGAAGAGAGAGAGAGAGAGAGAGAGAGAGAGAGAGTAATGACCGGTCACATAACCCAAGAGGATTCTTCATTTGGTTTGCACCAATAGGAGATTGACACCTTGCATTACTTTTGCATTTGGGTCCCTTAAAGTTTGGGATTTACAAATAAAGGAAAAAGAGTGAGGATTTAATATGGAAAAATGGTGTTTGGTTTTTTGTAGGATGGAGTGGGTGTTTGGTATTTTGTATGATCCTCGTGATTGGGTGTGAGGGTTTAGTTGGGGTTAAGTTAAGTCGGTTTAACCAAATTAAATAAATATTGTGTCATAGTTGCTCTTAAATAAAATGAGAGTACATGGGGTCTCAATTGGGAGTGACACAAATATCATAGACATTGTAGGCTTGGTATTAGTCTTGGAACCTTAAATTGGTTAGGCACAACGGGTTGAGTTTGTGTCCCAAAAATTGATGGCAACAACATAGGTACAAGGCATAGAATTTAAATTAATTTTTGTGACTCGAAAGTTGTGCAATTAAATTAGAGCACAAGGGAGTATGTTTGTGAGTGACAGAAATATCTTGTGCGTAGGTTGGCTTGTCTAGGTCAAGAGTACAAAATTTTGTTGAAAAGTAAAGGCTATTATTTTGCTCCAAATATTATAGCAACAGTAAGGTGCACCAAGAGTATAAATTAAAGAACCAGTCATGATAACCCTAATCTCTAATCCTTAGACATTCTGAAGCTAAACCAAAATTATCACCATACCTAGTCTACCTAAAAAAAAATTGTTGAGGGGGTTTCCATCTTTCCCAACTTAGAAGAATTTTGTCCCCGAAATTAAATGTAAAGCACGAATAAGAGTTGCAAGAATTATAAAGTTAACAGGTAATTAAAATACAGCACATAAATTCGTACCTTGGTCCTTAAATAAATTAGGAAAACGCTGACGAACAAAATTCTCACGCTCCCAGGTAGACTGGTTCAACGAATGATGCTTCCATGCAACCCTGACCAGTCGAATAGTCTGCCCCCTCAAAAACTTCTCACTGCGATCGAGTATCTCTACTGTCTGCTCCACATATGATAAACTGGGCCAGATTGTAATCTCTGAATGATCGAGCACATGGCTAGAGTCTGCCACGTATCTTCTCAACTGTGATACGTAAAATACGTCGTGCACGCCTTCTAATGACGGAGGCAATGCAAGATGATAAGCTACTTCGCTAACTCGTTCCAAGATGTCAAAAGGTCCGATGTACCTCAGACTCAGCTTGCCTCTACCCCTAAATCTGATAGTACCATGAGTAGGTGATATCTTTAAAAACACATGATCACCTTCCTTAAATTCCAAAGGTCTGCGGTACGCATCGGCCCAATGCTTCTGTCTTTCCGGTACTGCGCGGAGATGGCCCTGAATCTGCTTCACTTTCTCTACTATCTGAGTCACCAACTCTGGACCAAGTATCTGACATTCTCCTACGTCACACCAACACACCAAAGACCTGTACTTCCTGCCATACAGTGCCTCAAATGGTGCCATCTGGATGCTTTCTTGGTAGCTGTTATTGTAAGAGAATTTTACCAAGTGTAGATGGTCCTCCCAAGATCCTCCAAAGTCGATCATGCACGTTCTTAACATATCCTCTAATATCTGAATCGTGCGCTCTAACTGACCATCAGTTTATGGATGATATGTAGGACTAAACTTGAGGCAAGTTCCTAGACTCTCCTGCATACTCTGCCAGAAATGTGATGTGAGTCTGAAATCATGATCCGATAAAATACTGAAAGGAACTCCATGTAGTCATACTATCTGCCTCATGTACATATTAGCCAATATCTTCGTATTTAGGATAATAAACGAAAAAGATTGATAATGTGGAAAATAAGGTCTTATACGAAAACTCGCCCTTCTTTTATGTTTACAAACAAGATTGTACAATTTAATCCTATACGAGGATGACTAAGTATAATTTATTTAATCCGGGTAAATATTGCTATAGGTGTCTGATCTGCAGTCGATCACTTTAGCCCTTGGACCACACGATGTTGAAGAAGTGCCGTGGAAGACAGAAAGCAGCTTCGCAGGTTGCTAAAGAGGGTGGATGCTCGATGCCTAAGTCGTCGATCCCTTCTCTTTGCCTGAGCTCTGGATTCTCCTCTCCTCTCTCTCTCTTGACCTCCAATTTCTTTGACCTGATTTCTTCAACCTCTTTTCTTCGACCGTTTCTCCACCAATTTTCCTCCCCCTTTTTCTCTGTTGATAGAGGTCTCTATTTATAGAGTTTTAATGACAGTGACCACTCAGTCGGTATAGAAATCGAGTAGTGGAAAGTACAACACCCTTTTACACGACGGTTTAAAATAACAAATGCCTACGTATAGATGACCTTTTGAGTGAGCATGAGACGCGCATCCAACTAAGGGACAGAACACGTATATCTGCTGCGAAGATCATGGCGTAGAAGTCACGTAGGTAGTTATCCCTTGTGTAGAAGAGGTTGGCGTAGAAGCCAATAACTGTCACCATGGCATAGAAGCCAAGTAGGCATAGAAGCCGAGTAGGCGTAGAAGTCGAGTAGGCGTAGAAGCCGAGCGATCATAGAAGCCAAGTGGCGTAGAAGCCAAGTAGGCATAGAAGCCGAGTAGGCGTAGAAGCCGAGTGGGCATGGAAGCCGAGCAGGCGTAGAAGCCGAGTGGTCATAGAGGCCGGGTGGGCATAGAAGCCGAGCAGGCGTAGAAGTCGAGACGACGTAGACGTTTTAGCCGAAATTATGGCTCTTGGAGATATAATCAAATCTCTTCCATTAAATGTAGAGATCTGCCCCCATCCTGCACATTAAATGCAGAGGCTTGTCTTTAAGATTTACCATCATTCTGTACATTAAATACAGATACGCGCCTCGAATTCTGTACGAAGAGTAACTGCTGATGTGGCGGTCTGTTTGCCTTCTACGGAGCGTAAGAAGCTCACATCTGCCTGTGTAAAACTGGGCGGCATATTCCCTTATATGCATAAGAGTAGTTTACGCAAAGGGGATGTCACTAAATGACGGTTCGGTGACATTTAATCAAATCTCCTGCATTAAATACGGGGATCCGCCTTTATCCCGCTCATTAAATGAGGAGACGTGTTTTGAAGGCCTGCCACCCTTCTGTGCATCAAGTACAAAGACGTGCCTTGGGTATCTGTCAGTATTCGGCACTTTAAGTGCAGAGACGTGCCTCGAGAAACTGTCATCGCTCTGCGCATTAAATATAGAGACGTGCCTCGAGCCCTGTACGAAGTGCAGCTTTTGACGTGGCAGGCTGTTTGTCTTCTACAGAGCGTAAACAGCTCACATCAGCCTGTGTAAAACTAGGCAACGTATCCCTTTGTATGTGTAAAAGTGGTTTACACAAAGAAAATGGCAGTAAATGACAGCCTAGGTTGCAGTGCCACGCCATCATGATACCCGTCGCTTGGGTTATCGTGCAGTACTCTTTGTCAGGAGTCTGGATGTCAGGTTCATTGCATGATCTAACAGGTTTATTTTGAAGAATATGAAGCGTTCCTCGTACACTTCAATGCTGCATTGAAAGCGGATGAGTTTTACGCCATATAGGCGATAAAGTACCCTGTTTACGCTGAAGCAGCCTGGACATACTGCTTTACGCGGATGGTCCTTGAGCCTATATTTTTATGCCGTGCTCAGCAAAAAAGCTCTGTTGCACGTTTTGATGGCTCTGAGGTCCCCTGTTTATGCTGCCCTGCATCAACATGCTGCGTATGGCTATCCAGCATATTTTCATGCTTCTACAAGACCCCCTTCAAAGCTTTTAAATTTCTCATAATTTGAAACGCTTTGAATGAAGCATGAACCGTTCTTCGTAACTCGAAACACTCTAAATGGAGCCTGAAATGGTCAAGCCTGACACGTTCTTTCATGGCTAACTTTATGGCGGAGTTATTGGAGATCGGTGTGATCTCTTTCGCCTATAAAAAGGCTGAGGAGTTTTCCTGTTCTTCCCACACTTCCTTCACCACACAGAGATGATGGCCGGAGTTTGTCGGGTCGACTTGAGGAAGAAGGAGATCATGCTCTTCCAGCATGTAAGGAGCCAAAAAAGACAGCGTCTTCGAGCAAATGTCCTCTGCAATGATGGATCATTGAAGAATATCATAGCCTCCTTTGATCGGGATAATCAGCAACTTTGTATGGTGGTTCTTCGGGAGAGAGGAAGGGTTGCATTTCGCCATGCCGCTTGCAAGCGGTACCTTCTCCCGTTACCTCCGTGGACGAGAGCAGATAGACTAGCTCTATCCAGGATTGAGTTGAGTGAAATATCTTAACTCAATCTGTCACGGCATTGGATGTAAGAAAGCAGATTTACTCTGCTTTTCTTCTGTTGGCGGCTGGGTCTATGCCCAGTTCTGCATCCTTGCCGTTGACCAATATGTCAGTCAGTCTGCGATTATTGACTGACTGCTGGAGAAGATGGATGAAGATGCCGCCCATACGAGAACCTGGCAGAACAGATTCTGGGTGCGGTCTTCAGACGACGATGAGGAAGCCCTTTGTAGACGGGATTTCCCTCATATATAGTCATGAAAATGAAGAAAACCCTTGTAGACTGGATTTCCCTCATGTAATCATGCTTTTAATTTTAATAAAATCGTCTTTCTTCTCTGCATATGATCATGTTGCCATACTTTGTTGTGAAGTCTGAATATGTGTAACTTCGACACGTCTGATTCTTTACGCCAACTCTGTATAGAAAGAGTGCTAGGTCCTATCCTTTACGCATAACTAAGGATGCACAGAAAGCCGCTTTAGCAGTCGAGTGTTCGAACTGTCCTGCTGTTAGGAACCGCGTAGAATTATGAACTATTTTTACTTCTGATAAACAGAATTTTTGTTCAGACCGTCATCTTCAAGAGTGATTTCTCGAAAATCTCCTGGAACAGGGCGAGGAATGGCTGTCAAGAACTGAGCTGCCATCTTGAATTTGCAGACGAAATATTCAGACTAGATTCTGGATGAACTTCGATTCGACCCATGAAGAAGAGTAATTTTCAATGTTGAACTCTGTATGCTTCGGGTACTTGGGGTATCTTGAGGTCAAGAAAGAGTATCTTCTGTGTGAACTCCTGTAATTGACCGTCTTGAGAATTTGTTCAGATGTACTGTACTGGCCTGCGCATCTTTTAGATGTGCGGAAAGTCATAGAGCGTGAAATCATAAGTTTGCAGCCTCTGAGCGTAAACTAAATGCCACCGAGCGTGAAATCGTAGACTTGTAGTTCCTGAGCGTGAAGTCGTAGGTTTGTAGCCTCTCGAGCATAAAAGCTACCGAGCACAAAGGCATCCGGGCGTAAAACCATAGACTTTTAGCCATTGAATGTAAAACCGTAGATTTGTAGCTATCGAGCGTAGAAAGCTCCTTTGTGCAGAACTGTAGATTTGTAGCCTGTGAAAAGGAAATCTTCCGCTGGAAATTGTGGATCTGTTGCCTCTAAGCGTAAACTAAATGCCACCGAGCGTGAGACCATAGATTTGTAGCTGCTGAGCGTGAAGTCGTAGGTTTGTAGCCTCTCGAGCATAAAAGCTACCAAGCACAAAGGCATCCGGGCATAAAACCATAGACTTATAGCCTGTGAGCATAAAACCGTAGATCTGTAGCTGTCGAGCGTAGAAAGCTCCTTAGCGTAGAAACCACGAATCTGCTTTGTGCGAAAACTTTTCGAATTTTGCTGACTGTCCGCCTTCTCTGAGTGATAGGCTGACATAGTACCCAATCATAACCGAATATTAATTAGGAGATTTGGTTTGAGATTCGAGGAGTCCATCCAAACTCTATATATACCCCAAGTTTCTGAGAGAAAAACTTTTCATCCGTCTTCTGCGAAAGAAAGCCTTCGACTGTTCGAGTTCTTCTTCGTTTCTTCTCCGAGATTTCAAAGTTTTCAGTAATGGCCCCGAAACAAGTCCCCTCCGCTAAGGGAAAGAAGGTTGATTCTTTTTCTCGTTCTTCTGCTCAAGAGAGAGCGTCTTCGATCGAGCAAGGCAAACTTCATTCTGAGCGAAGTATTCCGTCGACGAGCAGTGCACCCGGCCTTAAAGGTAGAGCATTTGGGACGAAAAAGAACGACTGAAAATCTTTCGCACACGTTGTACGTGATCGCGCTAGGTCATCTTCCATGCTGATAGCCTCTTTGAGGAGGATGATGCACAGAGACATTTCATATTTTACGCCCACATTTCTAATGTGTCAGCACAAAAACTCCATATTTTCGCAGTCTGGCATAAGTGCTTTGACTGTCGGGAGTTGGCGTATAAAATTTGAGTGTTACGCTTTTGGATGAAGATTCTGGCATAATACCTCAACTTTATCAGTCTGGCGTAAAGCAGAGACTGTCGATTTTCGGCATATGCTGCAAGTTTATAGGATCTGACTTATCTTTCTTGCACCTTGCAGTTAACTTGCATGTGTCTCCGCTAGCCGATGTGATGGGTTCTACCGCCGGGATGCTGCACTCCAACTACCTGGAGGACCTGTCACACGTGACATTTCCTATCTCTGGGCACCAGTATCCCGAAGGAAGGGAAATTTTAATATCGGCTCAGGGCGAACGAACGCTGCTGAACTTGATCAACGGAGAGCCCCTGACATATATAGACGGGGACCAATACATAAAGCCGGCTTTCCACTTCGGAGACATGATTGACAAGCAGTCCCAGACGAAGTCCAAGAAAGAACTCTTGGTTTTTCCTGCCGGGAGCTTGGTTTTGTATCTGCCCAAGATGCCGAGAGACTATCCCATCTCGGATTTCTTCTATGCTACACATCCCAGGAGGATATCGCGGACGCTGACTCCTGATCTTCACGGCAGGCCGGGGAAGATCTTTCATCTGAAAGGAGCGGACCAGGGATCGTTTGTCAGCCGCCCTTCCGGCAAAGTGACGATGTTCAGGGGACTGTACCCGGACAGCATCCTGAGTAAAGACAGTTTAGTGATCCAGCCGGTCCAATTATCGACCTTCTGCAATGATTTTATGGGGCACGGGGGAGTATACCCCAAGGTGAACCCTCGATGCGGTGGGTGGATCACCCCTACAAACCTTCGATGGGCTCGCTTAGTTGATTGGGCCATGAAGCATTTTCAGACCGAGTTGGAGAATATTGGTCTGTTTGTAGCTGTGAGTGCCACCTGTGTTGGGTTGCCGCCTAACCCCAACCAGTTTCTGGCACTGATGGAGTGATATATTTTGCTCACCGGGACTTTCGCCACTCAACTGGGGGAGTTGGGATTGGCCATTCATGAGATGGCAGAGATCTCGAGACTGCTGATGGGGGATACTCCATATGAAGAGTATGTTCCCACGAACCAGGGTTATGTCTCCCGGCTCCGGCAGTAGTTCGGGGGCTAGTTTCTTGTTGAACTACCAGAAATCTTCCTGGAATGTGACCATGGTTCTAGACTGTCGACGGGTGCTGGCCTTCAGTCACAGCTGGAAGATCTTCTGCACTGTCCCCTCTGTATATCGCAATCAATCGGGGATTAGGCTTGAGGATTCAGGTAGAGAGAAGACCAATCTTTCTTCTGAAGCTTTTAATTGGTTGGTCTGCATTAGACCTTCCCATTTACTGTACAGGAGTGAAGACCATTGCTTCTTGGAGCCCTATCTACCTAGTCGGTTTGCCAGGCAGTTTGGTTATGATCAGTTGCACGTGGGCAACGCCGTCACCAGCTTCCGGTTCAGGGGTGGACTCATTGATGGAGCTAGAGGATGGCGATACTTTCTCATGGGTTGCACTGGAGCAATTTTTACCGTGCCGGTCATTACACTCTCCACGGAGCTGCGCATCCTGCACTCGTATGCCCAGTTCTATGTGGCAACGAATACCTTCCATCGCAATTTTGATATGCATGGAAGTTTTAGGGTGCCCTCTTCCAAGTCTGGGGGAAGAGTCGCAGTCCCCTCAGTTTCTTCCGACGAGGGTGAGGAGTCCGTCACTCCAGATGAGCCTCTGTTGGCGGTATCGAGGGGTGAAGTACCTCTGCCTGCGGGGCCTTTAGTAATCTCCGGGAAGCGAAGGTCGCCTGCTCCGAAGGAGACTTCCCCTCGCAAGAGGAAGAAGAAGATGGTTAATCGTCCTCTCCGGATTCCTGGTATTGAGGCTCCTGGAAGTGAGCCTGCATCTCCCTATGTTGGGGATGATTCTTTGATTAGAGGTTTCTCGCCTTTTAGAGAGGGACCCTCTAATGTTTCGGCCGATGGTGTCAGAGAATCTCTGCTGGAGGCCACCGTCGCTGCTACTGCTTCAGGTAGTGGAACGAGGTCATTTCCGGGGCTGAGTATACCTTTATGCGGATCGGCATCGGGAGAGACTCCTGCCGTGCCTGTAAGCGCACCTGGCGAGATTCCAGCCGATGAGCCTCGGTTGGAATTTGACGAGGACCTGGAAGACTATTTGCCAGCGTCGGTTAGCAGACCCCTTTCTCCAGGTATGATAGCTTGCTTAGCATCGTTAAGAAATGATTTAGCTGTACAGGCCGCAGATGCGACATATATGCCGTCGGCCATGGGTAAATGTCGTCTTCACGCCTCTTTTTAGAAAAGTTAACATCATTTTGATACTAACTTCCCTTCGTCCTCTTTTTAGGGGAAGACCTATTCGGGGAGGGCAGTGTAGACGCGCCCTTCGGCACCGTGTCAGGTCCTGGCGGCGACACGGAGGTGGCTGATTTTGAGGAGGAAACATCTTCGGGTGCCGGCTCGCCTGTCAACGAGATTCCAATATCTCAAGAGGAGGACGAGCCTGTCATTGCGACAATGCCTCCTTTGAGTATGCTGGTATCGTCGTCCGGTGTTGGCTCTTCTTCTTTTGTCACACCACCTGTTGAGGCGACGGCCGTGGCGACATCGTCAGCAGTTGTTCTTGGAGGGGGACTCGCCAATATTGAGGCTACTCCCGGCGTCCATTCGGACCTAGCTGCGTTGATCGAGCAGTTCACCGGCATCTTCTATACCACTTTGAAAATGTTAATATCAATGGTGTTGGCGAAGAATTTGAGTTTTGCGTCGCTGAAGAGGTCCTCCCTGTCCGCGATAGTGCCGATCCGAGAATTCGATAACACCGGACTAGCTGATACGCTGGAGGAGATAGTTAATGGTTTGGAGCAACCCATTAACGAATACTTGCAGCTAGCTCAAGACAATGTTGAAGATCTGGTCCAGGCTAGATACGACTCCATGACTGTGCGACTTGCCAAACAGATGGCAAGCGTAAATAAATCTATCTAGACACATCAGCAGGAGATGGATGAAGGAAAAGCCGTCATGGAGGAGGCCATTGCTCTTCAAATAAAGTGCCAGGCCGAGCACGAAGGGAATGTAGTGAGGGTCCTCAGGCTGGAAACGAAACTCGCTCAGGCAAAAGAGTGGGCTTCTCAGTCGTCGAAAGCGCTAGTTGTGGCGGATAGCCGATTGGGCGTAGCACAACAGAACTTGGCACGTGCAAGAGTCACCCGTGCTGGTTTTCTTTGGGCTAGAGCCGAACTGTCCCACCTGAGCAATGATGAGGCACAACTTGAGCGGGCTCGCGCTGATGTCTTGGATTCCAGGACTGAGAGGATGGTCGCACTGGCGCAGCAACTTCGCGACCTGACTGCTCCCCCAAAATGATATACTTTTTCTTTTCAATGTACTTCCGCTCCTTTTTGGGAATAATAAAGAGGCTTTCATCTAACTTTGTGGCCCTATCATTTCGGAATATAAATGACAGGTTTGGGTGAAAGTGATATCAGAGGTAATATGGACGTGATATACTCTCGGTAAGTTTTAGCAGGATACATCTATTCAGAGGTTATATGATAGAATGCGATCCAACTAGTTTCGTTTTGGAAGTAGTTTTGTAAGAATGAGGTTTTTGCCATATTCCACTTGAGCAGGGGAGGTTAAGCATAGTACCTTTTCAAGAATTTGCCATTGATAGGAGCCATTAACAGGTCTCCATTAGGCTGGGCTAACCTGTAAGCGCCGTTTGAGAACGTCATCTCGATCACATAAGAGCCTTCACATTTGGGCTGGAATTTGCCCTTACTTCTGTGAGTAAGAATCATCGGCCTTCTTACGGCTAAAACTAGCTTCCCGACTTTGAACACCCTTTCCTTCACTTTTTGATTAAAAGCTCTGGAAATGCGTGCTTGGTAGAGCGCGATGCGTTGTTGAGCTTGGAGGCATTTCTCGTCTAATCCTTCTAGCTCTTGAAGCCTTAACAGGTCATTCTTTTCTTGAGTCAACTCATTAGCCACGGCTATCCTGAGTGACGGAATTTGGGTCTCGATGGGGAGAACTGCTTCGCTCCCGTAAACTAATGAGAATGGGGTGCAACCTGTCGGTGCCCGTACCGTTGTGTGGTATGCCCAGAGACATTCTCCCAGCTTCTCATTCCAATCCCTTTTGTTCGAAGAGACGAACTTTTTCAAGAGTTTGATAATGGTTTTGTTGAAAGCTTCCGCCAAACCATTAGCAGCAGGATTGTATGCCGTAGATGCGATATTCTATATCCCATTTTTATCGCAAAATCGATGAAACGCTTGGCTGATGAATTGAGGCCCATTGTCATGGATTATCCTTCGGGGTATCCCGAAGAGGTAAATGACATGATGCTTAATGAAGCTGATCACATTAGATACCTTTACCTCAGCAAGAGGGATCGCCTCTGCCTATTTGGAGAAGTAATCCGTGATGGCCAATATAAACCGGTGACCTTTGGAAGAAGACGGGTGAATATGACCAATGATATCCATACCCCATGCTTCGAAAGGCCAGGACGCAACCATAGGATGTAGATGTTCGGGAGGTTGATGGATAAAGTCTGCATAGACCTGACAGGCTCTGCATTGTCTTGCATACTTTATTGCATCTGTGATCATAGTAGGCCAGTAATAGCCCATTCTCCTGATGCGATCCTGTAGCTTAGGACCGGGTTGATGCGCTCCGCATACGCCGTCGTGGGCTTCACGGATAATCCACTGTGCTTCGTCACCAGAGAGACATCGTAATAATAGCCCGTCATAAGACCGGCGACATAGATATTATGACGATGCGTCAAAATAGAAGCGTAATGATCGTCTTTTGACGGATACCGCTTCTTTAGGATCTTCTGGCAAGATTTCGTATGCTACGAAATCTATAAAGGGAGCTCTCCAGTCTCTCCTGGGAGGATCTGTGTCCACCGCATAGCTGTGTTCTATGTGAAAATTATTTTTTACACAGAATAAATCTCTGTTAAGAAGGATTACCGAATTCTGCCTTCTTATAGGGGTAGCTAAATCTGCAGCTAGATTGGCTAGGGCATCAGCTTCCAGATTCTGAGATCGAGGCACATGCTCTAGGGAGAATCCTTTGAATGTCATGGCTATCTCGACCGTTGCTCGGTGATAGGGGATGAGGTCTGGATTTCGGACTTCATATATTCCTCTGACTTGATTGACGATCAGCATAGAATCACCGAAAGCTTCCAGAGATTCGACGCCCAATTCTTTAGCGACTTGGAGACCGATTAGTAGAGCGTTGTACTCTGCCACATTATTGGAACAGGGCTCGCTAAGAGAATATGCTCGGTAGATGACGAGCTTATCAGGAGTAACCAGGACAATTCCTACTCCCGAGACCACATTTTCCCTGGGACCAGTTCTGGAGGCACCATCGAAGAACAGTTGCCATGCATCACTTTCCATTGCGGAATTACATTCTGCAACTTCGTCGGGAATGTCCTCGTACAGTTTGGAGGCCTCCGAGATCGGATGAGCAGCTAGGAAGTCAGCCAATGCTTGGCCTTTGACGGACTTCTGGGGGACGTACACCATGTCATACGGTGTCAATAACATCGCCCAAGTCGCGAGTCGAGAATTAAGAACACTTGGCTTGTTCATCAGTACCTGAAGAGGATTGATCCTGGAGATGATGTGAATGGTTTGGCCTGTGACATAGTGTCGCATTTTCTGAATAGCGAACATCAGAGCCAAGCATTATTTCTCCACTGGATTGTACCGGTGTTCGACTCTGACCATCATCCTGCTGAGGTAGTAGATAGCCTGCTCGTGACCCATCTCGTTCTTTTGTGCGAGAAGAGCTCCCAGAGAATGATCCATCACTCGAACATAAAGCACGAATGGTCTTCCTAGGACTGGAGGCACCAGAACTGGTAGACTAGTGAGGTAGCGCTTGATATCCCCGAACGCTTGCTGACAGGCTTCGTCCCATACGAAGGATACACCTTTCTTTATGAGACGAGAAAATGGCTGACATCTTCCAGAGAGGTTGGATATGAATCTCCGGATATAAGCCAGACGACCTTGAAATCCCCTGAGTTCCCTCAAATTGTGGGGCGGTCGCATTTCTAAGATGGCCTTGACTTTATCAGGGTCCACTTGAATGCCTTTGACGGTTATGATAAATCCCAGAAATTTGCCACTAGATACCCCCAGAAAGGACTTTGTAGGATTCATTTTGAGTTAATGTTGGCGCATCAAGTCAAATACTGTCTTCATATCTTGGATGTGATTATCCTTGAGGCGACTTTTGACAGCTACATCATCCACGTAACACTCTACTGTCTTGCGTAAATGCTCATGGAATATGTTACTCATAGCCTGTTGGTACGTAGCCCCGGCATTCTTCAATCCGAAGGACATGACCGTATAGAAATATACACCCAATGGCGTCCAGAAGGCAGTATGCTTCTCGTCTTCAGGATGCATCTTGATTTGATTGTATCCTGAAAATCCGTCCATAAAAGATATACGTTCAAAGCCGCATGTATTATCAATCATGATGTCTTTGATGGGAAGAGGAAACTCATCCTTGGGGCAGGCTGCGTTCAGATCTCGGTAATCGATGCAGACTCGTACTTTACTATTTTTCTTCATGACCGGGACAACATTGGCGACCTAGTCGGGATGTTGTTCTTCACGGATGAAGCCGCAGGCTATCAACTTCTTGATTTTAGCTTCAATGGCGTCCATCATATCCGGGCGGAACCGGCGTTGGTGCTGCTTTACAGGCTTTGAATCGGGCAATATATTGAGCTTATGAGTAGCTACCTTTGGATCAAGGCCTGGCATGTCCTCATAATTCCACGCAAAGACGTCGATATATTCTTTTATCAGCTGGATAACTTCTTCCCTTTTTGCTTCGGAAAGATTGTTACTGATAAATATCGGCTTTGGCAAAAGTTCATCCCCAACGTCAATCTGGATAACTTTGTCTTTAGTGGGAGGTTCTCTCTGCTCGAAGCGGAACTCCCATTATGTATCCATTTGCTGGGCCCAAGCGTCATTCTCAAACGGTTTGGATTCTTGCTCGTCTGATTCGAAGGAATCCATTACTACCATATTTACTGGTAATGTTCGCTCGAGAGCATGAGATGAGTCGGAGGGCGCTGAGCTGTTTAGAGAGGAGAACAAGATATCCTCGTTTGACTCAGGAGTTGCGAGGGAGGTGGTATACCCTAACTCAAAATGAGTTCGCTGATAGTAGGGATCGCCATGCAGCGGCATTCGTCTGCCTTTCCCGTAGTTGAGATCCGGTTCCAGCTTCAAGTTATAACCCATATTTTGGATGATCTTCAGAGCTTGCGGGCTGTATCTGTGAACCTGCATTTTACAGACATCATCGTTGGAAGAATCCTCTCGCACAGTCGGTTCATTGTGCATGGGGCCGAAGACTATTGGATGCTGACTGCTGTAAGTAGGCAGAATAATAAAGATAAAATCCTCATACGGTCCATATGTCATGGTGACATTGGATGATGATGCCACTTCCCATATATACGGATAATAGGAATCTATAGCTTCCAAGAATTTTTGCGCTATAGGTTCTATATCATCGTAGAGGGATGATTCCTGATTTGGAATTTAGGCATCAATATACTGGAAAGAGGATATTTATTATCATCTGAAACTCTGTTCCCGGTTGCGTTTACATCACTCGGCTGCCTGTCACGCCGGAGGTTGATGACCAAGGGTGGAGGCTTCTGGTTCAAAGTGATCACTAGAGGATCACTCCCTTTTTCTGACCTGGTTTCGTTCAGGTAGATAGCCATAGGTTTTATAGCTTTTGGACGAGTAGTCCGTCCTTTCACCTGGATTGACAGAGTTTGCTTGGCAGAGGGTTCTTCTGGCTCCCGGTGGGATTCCTTCTCTGCTTCGGCTGACACCTCTTTCGTGCAGTCTTGAGAGTACAATACGGCATCAGAGTAGTAGGATTCTACTCCTTTGAATGGGTTCAGGTCAGCAATCTCCGTTTGTACTGTTCTTCGGGCGTCTACATATTTGAAGCATTGGCGTAGAGTTGAAGGAACGATGTTGTGGTCGTGGATCCAAGGTCTACCCAGCAGAATATTGTAGGACACCTCTGAATCGATGATGTAACATGTAGCCACCGATCTGAGGTTGCCAATCTAGATCCTCAGGCGAATATTCCCTAACGGCTTACTTCTTCCGGCGTTGAAACCCACGATTGTAGTGGTGGTGTACGCCAATTCGCTGGTAGGAATCCTCAGCGGTCTGAGCAGACTATGAGAAATGATGCTGATTGATGATCCCGGATCTATGTGAATCCGGTCGACCTCCATGGAACCGATGTACCCGATGTAATAGAGGGGTCTGTCATGCCTGTTATATTTTAACAGCATGTCATCTTGAGTAAAAGTGATGTTTGGGACCACCTCCATCACACTGTGGCATTGAGGACATGCTACGGGTTCTTCGTCAGGGGACTTGAGCTGGGTCAAGTATGCATCCGCCTGCATCAATGCTTCACTTAGGGCTTGACGAGTGTCCTGAGAGAGCCTGAGTAGCTCGAAGATGGACAACCTGGCTGGTGTATTAGCTAGTTCCAGGATGTCGAAGTTGTATGGCTTCTCTAAACCTTTGTTTGGAATGTTTTTCATAGGTTTATCGAAGCGCACTTCTTTTTGCTTCTCTTTGTCCGCCGAAGTTGGTCTCGAAGGACTGGCCTCTGGTACGACGGATTTCGGTTCTGAAGGCTTGGCAGCTGAAGTGTCTGCCGATGCATCTTTCTTGCTGGCTCCATAGTCCTGGAGGTAGGCTTTTCCTGAGCAGGTTCCAGTAGCCAAGACCTCGTCTTCTGATGCCAAGGGTACAGTAATCATGTGACACGATTTGTGCTTTGAGTTCTTTTTAGACTTAGCCTTAGCAGCTTGAGTATCTTTCTCGATCTATGGCACCAGATTTGGATGAACCCACATAGTCTCGCCTCGCTGGGTAGTTAGTGGTAGCATGTCATAATTTTGACCTCTAGCTGGAGGAAGATTAACGATGTTCATCGTCGTCCGGGAAATAGGCGTAACACTGTCCGGGATCTCTTGGGGAGGCATATAGCCAAATTGCAGGGAGATCATGTTAGCCGTGACCGTCTTCTTGCTGTTGCGCAGAGTGATGGCCTTAGCATCGATCAGCTCCTGGATCTTCCTTTTCAGTATATAACACACCTTTATGGGGTGGTGTATGTACCTATGGAAGATGTAGTACTTGGGGTTGTTGGTACTGCCGGCCTCATTGGGCCGTCTCACCTCAGGAAGGGTAATCTTGCCGCTTTTGACGAGATATTCAAATATGCTCGGAATATCATCGTCATCGAAAGAGTACACTTCGATGGGCCTGGAGATCCCAGGTTTCGTCTGCGTGGTAGCCACCGTCTTTTGCCTGGACGTGTTGATCACCAGAGCTTCTTTACCCTTGGTACCACGAGGATGGTCGATGTTGGAGGATGACCTCTTGCCTTTATCAGAGGCCGAGATCATGATGCCATTATCGCGTGCCTTCTGACTATTGTCCTCCACGGCTACCGCTGAGATGATGAACGAGGGCCAATCACGGAACTGATATGGTTCTGTGAACACCGAGATCACGAGGAGAAGGTTCTTCCTACATATGTCCACCAATGCCGAGTCTGGGACTCCTGGAGGCATTTGCAGAGTGGCTTGCCAAAAACGTTCGATGAAAGTGCAAACATTCTCCTTTTCCTTCTGCCTGACTTCGATGAGAGAGGACATAGACATGTCCATCCCTCCCTCGTAGAATCTTGTGAAGAACAAAGCCTTGAAGTCTTCAAAGGAAGTAATGTAGTTGTCCGCCAGACTTCGGTACCACTGGTAAGCTACCCCCGAGAGACAGCCTTTGAACACCCGAGTGAGGAGGGCGTCGTTCCCTTGTAACAACACTGTCATTATGCTGAAGTAGTTCATGTATTGACTTGGTGATATTTTTCCCTCGAAAAAAGCTATAGTCTGTGGTTTGTACCTAGGAGGGAAAGGGACCTCTTCCCAGATAGCTAGGTAAGGTTGGTTGATTCTCAATTTCTTGAGTTGGTCTTTGTGCTTCAGGGCATCAAATTAGGCTTTCAACTCCCGTACTGCCTGCATCGGATCTTTAGCCGGTAGCGGGACCACGGAGTGATGAGGAATCGATTGCATCGCGACTCCGATGGGAGGTAGTACATTCTCCGAGTGAGGAAGCGGAGGAACTGCTGACTCCTGATCTAGAGCAAGCTCTTGGATTGCGTTGGATGGTGGTAAGTCCACCCCCACACGTATCTGAGTTGGAGGGACCGACGCTTGAGCCATAGCTGCTGTGTGTTGAGTTAGCATAATCTGGTGTATGTTTTCCATCATGGATTGCATTTCTTTCAGAGATGTCTCCAGTATAGTAATGCGCTGCTCAATGTTCCCGGATGGGGAAGCTTCCTCGTGTTTATCTCCAATGGCATAAACTCCCATCTCCCTGGGTGTCATTGAAATATTAGTATAGGTCTCTGTAGAAGTTGACTATATACTTCCGGCATCTGAATCGGGAAACTGGCGACCCTCAACATCGGAATCAGAAGAGTACGAAGCCGGTTGTCGTGACCTCGAACGAGTGTTTTGGAACACCCCAGCTTCGGTGTTCCTAAAGAGCATGTTGGATCTCCTTCGGCTCGGAGTTCTAGAGGGATGACATCTTGAGCCTGACCCTCCTCTAGGTACGTGTGAAGCCATATTCACAGATACATGCGTGGTCTCTTCTTCCTGGAAAGATAAAGAGTAGCTCAACCGGTCAAAAATCGACCGTTTTGCTTCAGAACAGCAACAATTAATTACAATCCTATGACTATTACAACAGTGCTCGCTAGGAGGCGTAATAGACATGCTAGAAGATCCCCTTTCCTTGCGCTTCTGGATCAGATAATTGTGCAGGTCAGTAGGAGTTACAGAAGAAGAAGATGATCGCTTGTTCCTTTGCTGGCGTAAAGGTCGAGAAGTTGAGTAGTTCGCCGCTTGCTTTCCTTTGCATAGATTGTCGGGATCATCTGCTTTTCCGTGGAAGACAGATGCATTTTTATGCGCGGAGCGCGTTTGTGATTCCTGATTTGGCGCTGAGGCATCATCAGAAATTTTGTCTATTTTGCCAGGGACAGGAGACTGAATTTTATGCGCAGAGCGCGAATTATACTTCTGGGTTAGCGCTGAGGCATTGCCAGAAGTTTTGTCGGCCCTGCCAGAGACAAGCGACTGAATTTTATGTGCAAGGCGCAGATTATACTTCTGGGTTAGCGCTGAGGCTTTGCCAGAATTTTTGTCGGTCCTGCCAGAGACAGGTGACTGAATTTTACGCGCAAGGCGCAGATTATACTTCTGGGTTAGCGCTGAGGCATTCCCAGAAGTTTTATCGGTCCTGCCAGAGACAGGCGACTGAATTTTATGCGCAAGGCACGGAGGGAGCAATGCTACAACCTTATTGGTCGAAGAGATCGGAGAGATCGGAGAGTCCACAGGAATGGTAGAGGATGTCTTGGGCATCCAGACCTTGCGCAGCTTTCTGTTATTTTGGACGGAGAGGGAGTGAGAGCTACCACCTGTTTGAAGCATGTCTTCGTAGGCGGACTGGTCGAACTGACGACCAGTGTCTTCTTCACGGCTCCCACGGATACCGTATCGTGTTGAGCAATAGCTTCCTCATCAGAAGAGAAAGATGTCCCCAGCAGAGTCGCCATCTTGTTTAGGATAATAAACGAAAAAGATTGATAATGTGAAAAATGAGGTCTTATACGAAAACTCGCCCTTCTTTTATGTTTACAAACAAGATTGTACAATTTAATCCTATACGAGGATGACTAAGTACAATTTATTTAATCCGGGTAAATATTGCTATAGGGGTCTGATCTGCAGTCGATCACTTTAGCCCTTGGACCACACGATGTTGAAGAAGTACCGTGGAAGACAGAAAGCATCTTCGCAGGTTGCTAAAGAGGGTGGATGCTCGATGCCAAAGTCGTCGATCCCTTCTCTTTGCCTGAGCTCTGGATTCTCCTCTCCTCTCTCTCTTGACCTCCAATTTCTTTGACCTGATTTCTTCGACCTCTTTTCTTCGACCGTTTCTCCACCAATTTTCCTCCTCCTTTTCCTCTGTTGATAGAGGTCTCTATTTATAGAGTTTTAGTGACAGTGACCACTCAGTCGGTGTAGAAACCGAGTAGTGAAAAGTACAACACCCTTTTATACGACGGTTTAAAATAATCAATGTCTGCGTATAGATGATCTTTTGAGTGAGCATGTGACGCACGTCCAACTAAGGGGCAGAACGCGTATATCTGCTGCGAAGATCACGGCGTAGAAGCCACATAGGTAGTTATCCCTTGTGTAGAAGAGGTTGGCGTAGAAGCCAATAACTGTCACCATGGCATAGAAGCCGAGTAGGCGTAGAAGCCGAGTAGGCGTAGAAGCCGAGCGGTCATAGAAGTCGAGTGGCGTAGAAGCCAAGTAGGCATAGAAGCCGAGTGGGCATGGAAGCCGAGCAGACGTAGAAGTCGAGTGGTCATAGAGGCCGGGTGGGCATAGAAGCCGAGCAGGCGTAGAAGCCGAGACGACGTGGACGTTTTAGCCGGAATTACGGCCCTTGGAGATATAATCAAATCTCTTGCATTAAATGCAGAGATCTGCCCCCATCCTGCGTATTAAATGCAGAGGCTTGTCTTTAAGATTTGCCATCATTCTGTGCATTAAATGCAGATACGCGCCTCAAATTCTGTATAAAGAGTAACTGCTGATGTGGCGGTCTGTTTGCCTTCTGCGGAGCGTAAGAAGCTTACTTCTGCCTGTGTAAAACTGGGCGGCGTATTTCCTTATATGCGTAAGAGTAGTTTACGCAAAGGGGATGTCACTAAACGATGGTTCGGTAACATTTAATCAAATCTCCTGCATTAAATACGGGGATCCGCCTTTATCCCGCTCATTAAATGAGGGGGCATATTTTGAATGCCTGCCACCCTTCTGTGCATCAAGTGCAGAGATGTGCCTTGGGCATTTGTCAGTATTTGACGCTTTAAGTGCAGAGACGTGCCTCGAGAAACTGTCACTGCTCTGCATATTAAATGCAGAGACGTGCCTCGAGCCCTGTACGAAGTACAGCTTTTATCGTAGCAGGCTGTTTGTCTTCTACGGAGCGTAAACAGCTCACATCAGCCTGTGTAAAACTAGGCAACGTATCCCTTTGTATGTGTAAAAGTGGTTTACGCAAAGGAAATGGCAGTAAATGACAGCCTGGGTTGCAGTATCGCGCCATCATGATACCCGTCGCTTGGGTTATCGTGCAATACTCTTTGTCAGGAGTCCAGACGTTAGGTTCATTGCATGATCTGACAGGTTCATTTTGAAGAATACGAAGCGTTCCTCGTACACTTTAATGATGCATTAAAAACGAATGAGTTTTACGCCATATAGGCGATGAAGCACCCTGTTTACGCCGAAGCAGCCTGGACATACTGCATTATGCGGATGGTCCTTGAGCCTATATTTTTACGCCGTGCTCAGCGAAAAAGCTCTGTTGCACATTTTGATGGCTCTGAGGTCCCCTGTTTACGCTGCCCTGCATCAACATGCTGCGTATGGCTATCCAGCATATTTTTCATGTTTTTACACTTCGTATACTGCCTAACTCTGAAGGACAAGAAATGTGCCGACTTAGTGAGTAAGTACACGAAAACTTAGACTGCATCCTTCCTGTAGGGGTCCTAAAAAATTCTGTGACAAAGTCCATGGTAATGTGCTCCCACTTCCTCTCAGGAATGGAAAGTAGCTGCAATAGTCCTACAGTCCTTTGAAGTTCGGCCTTGACTTGCTGACAGACCAAATATCTTGCCATAAATCTTGCAATGTCCCTCTTTATCCCATGCCACCAATAGTGTTGTCTCAAATCTTGGTACATCTTCGTAGCCTCGGGATGAATAGAATAAATGTAACTATGGGCCTCGATCATCAACTCCTAGCCAAGCTCGCCACTTGAAACATATAGGCGATCTCCATACCTCAATATTCCATCCTCATAAATCTGGAGTCATGTCTGCATGTCGGCCTCTAACCTCTCTCACAGTTGCCAGAATCCCGCATCGGTAGGCAAGGCTGCCTTGATCCTCTCAACTAATATAGACTAAACCTCTAGACTGGATAACTATCCATCCATGCCTGGTAATACAACCTCTATTCCGAGCTCCTGAAGATACTCTAACAAATGGCACTGAGTCATCAAGAAGTATACCATGGGCTTCCTGCTTAAGGCATATGCTACCATATTTGCCTTGCCATGGTGGTACTGCAACTCGATATCATAGTCTGTCATCAACTCTAGCCAACGCCTCAGTCTCATGTTGAGCTCCTTTTGAGTGTAGACATATTTTAGACTTTTGTGATCTGTGTAAATCCCAACCCGCTCTCCTTAAAGTTAGTGCCGCCATAGCTTTAGTGCTAATATCACCGCAGCTAGCTCTAGATCATGTGTCGAATAATTTTTCTCATGAACCCTCTGTTGTCCAAATGCATAAGCTATCACCTTGCCGTGTTGCATTAGTACACATCCTAGTCCGCTCCCAGACGCATCGCTATACACCACAAATCCTCCAGATCCAGAAGGAAGTGTCAGGATCGGTGTTGTCGTCATACGCTTCTTCAGCTCATCGAAAGCCTTCTGACACTCCTCAGTCCAGATAAACTCCTCGCCTTTACGCGCCAACCGCGTCATAGGCACAGCGATCCTCGAAAAGTTTTCCATGAAACTTCGATAATATTTGGCAAGTAGGAGAAAACTCCTAACCTTCATAACTAATGTAGGGGTAGGCCACATCTCCACTGCGGCGATCTTTTCTGGGTCAACTGATAGTCCATCTCCAGTGATTATGTGACCAAGGAAAGGTACCATATCCAATCAGAACTCGCACTTGTTGATCTTGGTATACATTCTCTCTTGCCTCAACGTCTCCAACGCGATCCTGAGATACTCCTCGTGCTCCTCCTAGATCTTGGAATATACCAAGATGTCATCGATAAATACCACCATGAACTTATCTAAGTACTGGTGAAAAATCTTGTTCATCTGGATCATAAATACAGCTGGCGCATTGGTTAAACAAAATGGCATGACTAGAAACTCATAGTGCCTGTAATTCGTCCAAAAAGCTGTCTTTGGAATGTCCTCATTTCTTACTTTGATCTGATGATAGCCAGATCTGAGATTGATCTTCGAGAATACAAATAGGCCACTCAGTTGATCAAATAAATCATCGATGCGCGATAGAGGTTACTTGTTCTTTATCGTTACAATATTTAGAGCTCTATAATCGATACACAAATGTACCATCTCATCCTTCTTCAGCACAAATAAGATGGGTGCTCCCCATAGAGAAATACTAGCCCGAATAAAACCTTTGTCTAGAGATCATCTACTAGGACCTTCAACTCAACCAACTCTTTCGGTGCTAGTTTGTAGATGGGAGATGTAACTAGCTCAGCACCGGAAGTCAATCTATAGTAAACTTGTATCTCTCTGTCTGGTAGAAGGCCTGGAAGATCCTCGAGAAATATATCCTCAAACTCTGATATAATGCGGGGGTATACTGGTTTACCTTTTATAATATATGATGCAAAGGTAGGTTGGACACCATGCTCTCAGGCTCCCCGAAGAAACTCAAACTCAGGGTGATCCGGTGGTCTAAATATAACGCATCCACGTCGGCAATCTAGCGTCGCATGGTATTAGCTCAACCAATCCATGCCTAGGACAATGTCATAGTCTGGCATGGAGAAGACTAGAAATCAGACACGCATCTCTCTCTCGCAAACAACTACTGAATAAGATCTACAAGTGTCGCTAATCGGTACTATTCTACCTCCAGTAAGAATCTTCTTAATCTTCGGAAGGGGGGCAGTTGCTATTCTATGGGTGGCCACAAAACTAGCAGCTATGAAAGAGTGTGAGGCACCATAATCAAATAATACTACTTCTGGTAATGAATCTACTAAAATAGTACTTACGATCACCTCTCCAGCGGCCTCTGTCTCCTCAATGGTCATCGTAAAGACCTGGCCCTGTCCCGGTGCTGGTGCCCTCGGCTGCTGTCAAGCCTGTTGGAAACGAACTGCCTGCGGGGCCAAGGGTGGCCTCCTCTGAATTTCTCCTGGTGCTAGTGTCTCATCGCTCCAACTCCTACGTAGGGAAGCATCGGTCCTGGAAAGACTGGCCTGGGAGGTTACTGGTAGGGCCTCGGTGCTAGTAAGGCTGGTCGATAAACCATCGGTAATAGAACCCTCTTCTCTGGGAAATCCCTGACTTGATGCTGGTCAGATCCATATCTCATGCATACTCCCAAGCTCCGTCAACAATCCCTCAACATGTGTCCCCTCTTGCCGTAGTAATGGCAAGTGGGAATCATTGGTCCCTGCAAGGGTGCTGCTCTCTACTGCTGTGGTACTAGGGGACGTTTTGTAGGTTCTCCCTGCGGTACTCGAACTGGCGATGATGATGTATAGGAGCGCTTCAGACTGGACTCCATCTTGTTGATACGATCCTGGGGTTGAACTGCTAACAGAACCTCAGAGTAGGAGGTGGGGGCTATAGACTTAATAAACCTCTATGTCTCAAAACTCAGGCTTTCGTAGAATTTCTTGACCTTCTTCTCCTCAGTCAAAATCAAGTATAGGGGGAAACGGCTCAAGCGAAGGAACTCAGCATTGTACTCCTCAATGGTCAAACTACCCTGCCTAAGGTTTTGGAGCCTATCCCAAAGTTCTGCACTAGCAGTGGAAGGAATAAATATCTCCTTGGAGAGCCTAGAGAAGTCCTCCCAAGTGACCCGATCAGGCCCTAAACGCTCCTCCTCGGAAAGCCACCAGTGATAAGCGTTGCCGGTAAGCTGTATCGTGACAGCGGTCATCCATCTATGTCTCGGGAGATTGGTGGTCTCCAACTGGTATTGAATGTTGGTAAGCCATGCGTGTACCTCCGTCGGCTCCTCCGTGCCAGCAAATAGAAGTGGTATCATATGACAAAAATATATGACAGATCCCATCGTCGATTGGCGAGCTGGTGGTGGCGCCTGTCCCAAAGCCGTCATGATACTCTCTCAAAGACTCAGCCTGGCGTTGTTGGGCCTACTGCTAAGCCTGCTGTTGGACCTGCTACAGGGCCTGCATTATAGCATAGATCATTTGGAATATCTGCGGCACGTCCATGGGTTTCCCTGGTGGGAAGGGCATGTATGGCATCTGTGAGGGAATTGGAGTTGGTGGGGTCAACTGTTGCTCCTTATGTCCTGTGGCCCGCTGGCCCTCATAATCTGCCTAGTACGAAGACTGGTGCCCGTCTAGAGGCACTTCTGGCTGCCCAGATGACTGTCCCTGGGGAGCTGGGGTTAACAAAAGAACCTGCCCCAGTGTTGGTTCCCCAGATGACCCGGCGTCATGGAGGACATCGCCCGGCTGCGCGATACGTCCGCTACAAAGATTAATAACTCTGAAAGAAGTCATGTTTAAGCTAAGCGTTTTAGAATTAAACAGGATGCAAATTTGGCAAAATAAAATCAAAATAGAGGTGTTATGTGAAGTACTCAAGCATGTCGATGAGATCCTAATATATATTCCTAATTGCAGGCTCGCTTGGCACTGTAAGGTAACCAAGACAATTTAAATTGGACCTACATGGGCCACCACAAAAACTATGTCACGCTCCAGTTCCAAATATAAGAAACTGAGTCATATGGCATTGGCCAGCGGGTACACTCCGATAGGCATCCCAATTTAATAGACCCGTTGCAGTGCACCTAAGCTGTAAAGTACAATGATATAACCCAATATTTAAACATAAGTAATGTAACTAATCTTATCCACAGACATAGGAATATGAAACAAATAGAGAAACACAAGTCTACTAATGTGCAGAAAGAAAATAAGTCTAAAAATGTATCATAAAACAAAATGGATAAAGTCACACGGGGACAAACCCGCTAATACAAGTACTGAATGAAAGGAAGCAAAATGATAACTAGGGCTGATATCTGCTAACTAGATAATGATATTGGACCCAAGGTGAAATCACTACCGGTGATCAAGCGAAGTCCTCGGGAAGGATCTCGTCCTCTGCTACAAGTCCTGCTTCTGGATATACACCCGGTCCGTACTCCTCCGGGTAGTCCTCCTCGCCTATGCCTGAAAGGAAACCAGGTCCTCAGAGGGACGTAACAAGGTACAAAAATAGCATGCCATAGTAAAACAGAAAGAAAACAATGATACGCCGGCGTAATCTAGAATAACCTAAGTGATAAACAACTTGAAGACAATGTTCGACACGTGGGCTTTCCAAATATAAATTCGTAGCTCCGAGGCATAGAGACATACGGTGCGTACCCGTAGCTCTGAGAACAGAGACACACAGTAAGTACTACAACTCCGGATACAGGATCTCTACGTAAATAAGGATATATATATATATATATATATATATATATATATATATATATATATATATATATATATATATATATATATATATATATATAGTATATGCGAAGTAGCCCAAGCGTCTAGTAACTTTCTTTCCCACCCAATGCGGTCAACAAGACGCATCCGCAGCTCGCTAAGCCTGAACCTCTATCTAAACAGTCTCGTTATACTGAAGTAACTAGCACCAATCACGATCCTATAGTCATCACAAGTTCCGGTCATGCTGACACTATCAGGATACAGGAAGTTTAGCACGAAGACAGTGTCTTAATGTGTCCTAGGGTTCCGATGTAGCTAAGTAGGTACATAAAGGTATCGAGAAACATCTAACAATTGATACTAGACGTTACCGACGAATGTCTGCACCAGGATATGACCCGGACGCTAAGTAACAATTTCGATCCAAAGCACACATAATGTATAGATGAAATAAATAAGTAAATCTGGAACTGAGTTACAGAATGGCAAGGTACACTTGTCTGGATCCGCAGGTTGAAGACGGGACTCCGGTACAATGTCCAAGTCCGAGGATCCCAAAGTACCTAGAGATGATATAGAAATTAATTAATAATTTAGCTCGAAACTATCTTAATAAAGATATGTCATCATGAACTAACATAGATTTTTGTCTTAGTTACAAAACTTACGACTAAGGTACTAACTAGAGGGTTGACCAAAGTTGACTAGAGAAACGTTGCATCAAGTATGAAATTCCCAAATCGCATAACGTCCATAATAATAGTATTCATCAATTGTTGATTCTGTCATCTATAAATAATGTTCATCATCGACCCATGCTATCCATGTAATCATAGACACAAGGGCATCAATCCCAAATAAGTTGACATCCCTAAATGCACATAATGTTCACATTCTCATCCTCAATCATACCATCATTACTACCTTATAAAATTATATTGGCACAACACCATCAAGTCTACACATGCAAAATACTCAAATCTGAATTTATATTCTAATTATGGCATGAACCCAACTACTAAACAAATAATGTTTATTATGTATACACTCCTCAATATGTATTTAATTAAACATGGGCTAATCATCAACCCAACTTCCATAACTCACTATTCATAATGCACACAGTACTTTATTACGTAAACAATTTTAGCATGGTATTTGTCACGCCCGAATTTCGCCGAATCGTAGGGACGTCCCCCGGCGTGACCGTCGTACGAGCTTGGGGTTGCGCCCGCACAAGACTTTATTGTTTGGTATAACGAGCACATATTCAGAGTACGCAAATAAATTGAAATACGGATTTGAAACATGGAAAAGTTCTCTTTATTGATAATGAACATATATTACAAACTCTTGAACGAGTCAGCTAATTTGCCGCACGGGCTTACAATAGTGTTGACACAAAATATGATAGCAGTCCTGTACATTACATCCCTTTACTAAACTTCGAAATATATAGACCTCTGGGCTGGAGGACGGCTTTGCTACGGAGCTGCATTGTGTACAGGGTTGCAAGCTCCTTCCTTCAAGTACTTTAAAATATGGCGCGATCAGGATGCGCCTACAGCTGGACTGGATTGGGAAAGATGACTTTGGCTCCTCGCTTGGTTCACCTTAGTGCGGGGAACCTGTTTCAACGAGGGTCAGTATGTCGAAACGTACTGGTGAAGGCGAGCTAAACCCAACTATACCAATCAACACATTATTTTAATGAAGCATGCATATTATTTGTTGTCTTTCTATCTTGCCTTAGTTCATTTACAAGCAACAGTATATATGTATAATACTGAAATAAACTTGCCAATGTTCGGTGGCTTTTACCTGTCCATCTGAACTACCTGCACAATACTTACCATGCCTTCCCTGCAACGAAGACACAAGTTAGTTTACAACAGGTTTAAATATACAAGGAGATCACTGGCGTATGCCATAATGGACGATATAGTCTTTTTGACAAGAATGGTATGCAATGAAAGTACAAGAGGCGTTGTAAGCCATTCTGCCAAGAACAAGAGACTAAAACAATAGGCCTCGCCTGGACCGGATCGATGCCAGTGCCCCAGCATCGTCCGCGAGACCATGACCCTGTGCACAAGTTGTCCGTGATCGAACGGTGTGTTTACAAGTTAACAATTCATGCAGTTGGGGCAACAAGAGTACAAGACAAGCAATAATTCATGATTTATTCCCAAACGAACAAGCATGCAATAAGTAATCGTTCCCAAGTTGAATGACAAGTAATGTAATCCAAATCTATTCCCTTTTTATCATAATATCTTTTAGTTATTACTTGGTATCGTCTGATCGGGGCAAACAAGGATGCAAGATTTATTAGGTATGAAAACTGGAAGCAGGGCTAGCTAATCGGGACGGTAGCCACTCACTTAGTTGGTTGGAAGGGAGAAGGAAAGAGGCGCTTCAAGACTCCGCTCGTAAGCCGCCTACTACTCGTTCACCTGCATCACGAACAGCCGGATCAATACCTCTTTCTCTCTTTTCATACTCGAAATTGAAATACAGTGCAATGAACAAAAATAATGAAATCCATCAAAATCGTTCAAGGAAAACAAGCAAATCCGAAAACTAACTCAAAGCACGAAAACAACAAGCGACATCGAAATCCGAGGCAACAAAGATACAACGGAGAGGTCCCTCCTGACTCTGCCGCTAAGTCGATCCCGGGGGCACGGTCCACTGAATATGAGATTCGATTTCGAAGAAGCAAATCCATAACGAGGACGAGTTCTTGTTTCAATCTATCCCGATCGAACGATACCGTCTTGTATTTCTTAGCCGCGCTCCCTGCACCGGGGGAACGGGGCACTACAGTATTGACCTATTTCTAGAATATAATCATATCCACCTCATACATCACACACCCATATAACCCTAGACATTAATGTTAGTATTCTGGAAATAGCTCTAATATAGTGTTAGCAAGTATTTTTTAATAAAAATATTGGAGAACATCTAAACCTAGCTAGGTGATCATATGCATTTAAAGAACAACATAAAAAGATAATGATGAAGTATTATAATAATAATAATAAGAAGAAGAAGAAGAAGAAAAAGAAGAAGAAGAAGAAGAAGAAGAAGAAGAAGAAGAAGAAGAAGAAGAAGAAGTAAGATACCAAGGTGGGGGTGGCTATCGGTGATGGGGTGGTTGTGGTGGTGGTGATGATGATAATGGTGGTGGTAGTGGTGCTCGGCGGTGGCAGTGGTAGTGGTGATGGTGTCGACAGTGGTGGTGTTAGTGGTGCTCAGTGGTGGCAGTGGTGGTGGTAATGGTGTTAACCGTGGTGGTAAGGGTAGTGCTCGGTGGTGGTGCGAATGGTGATGGCGGCTGTGATGGGTGGTGCTCGGTGGTGGTGATGGTGACGACAGCTATGGTGGTGAGGGTGGTGCTCGTTGGTGGTGGGAATGGTGATGGCGGCTGTGGTGGTGAGGGTGGTGCTTGGTGGTGGTGGTGGTGGTGATGGTGATGGTGATGGCGGCTGTGGTGGTGAGGGTGGTTCTCGGTAGTGGTGGGAATGGAGATGGCGGTTGTGGTAGTGAGGGTGGTGCTCGGTGGTGGTGATGGCCAGAGGGAGAAGGAGGTGGTGATGTTAGGTTAGGGTTTCCAAGGAGAGGTGAAGATGAAGAAGAAGAAGAAGAAGAAGAAGAATGGAGAAGAAGAAGAAGAATGGAGAAGAGGAAGTCGGCTGTGAGAAGAGGGAGGGGAGTGAGGTGAGAGAGGGTTTCCTTGGGGTTAGGGCCGGCCTAGGGATGAGGGTGTGTGTGTCCAAAAATTAGGGTAAAGGGGTGGTTGTGATTTATGGATGAAAGAATCAATGTCTAGGATTTAGTGTGAGTTGATAAGGATGAATAGTATCATGCAAAGAGAGACAAAGAGAGAGAAAGAGAGAGAGTGATGACCGGTCACATGACCCAAGGGGGTTCTTCATTTGGTTTGCACCAATAGGAGGTTAACACCTTGCATTACTTTTGCATTTGGGTCCCTTAAAGTTTGGAATTTACAAATGAAGGAAAAAGAGTGAGGATTTAATGTGGAAAATTGGTGTTTGGTATTTTGTAGGATGGAGTGGGTGTTAGGTGTTTTGTATGAGCCTCATGATTGGGTGTGAGAGTTTAGTTGGGGTTAAGTTAAGTCGGTTTTACCAAATTAAATAAATATTGTGTCATAGGTACTCTTAAATAAAATGGGAGTACATGGGGTCTCAATTGGGAGTGACACAAATATCATAGACGTTGTAGGCTTGGTATTAGTCTTGGGCCCTTAAATTGGTTAGGCGCAACAGGTTGAGTTTGTGTCCCAAAAAATCGATGGCAACAACATAGGTACATGGCATAGAATTTAAATTAATTTTTGTGACTGGAACTTGTGCAATTAAAATAGAGCACAAGGGAGTATGTTTGTGAGTGACAGAAATATCCTGTGCCTATGTTGGCTTGTCTAGGTCAAGAGTGCAAACTTTTGTTGGAAAGTAAAGACTGTTGTTGTGCTCCAAATATTGTAGCAACGGTAAGGTGCACCAAGAGTATAAATTAAATAACCAGTCTTGATAACCCAAATTTCTAATCCTTAGACATCCTGAAGCTAAACCAAAATTCTCATCATACCCAGTCTACCTAAAAAAAAAAATTGAGGGAGTTTACATATAATCTTGAACTTCCTATAACACTCCACCACAACTCGAGACCACCAAGGTATTAGGAAATTTAATGAAGGATTCCCTTGCATTGATTACCATGTATCAAACCAATAACCTTACCCTTATTTTCCTTGTTACAAATTTAGTCTGCAGTGTAGGTGCATACTTCTTCACCTTCCTCCATGTTGCCAAGTGTGGACACTTACCTGCTGTGGATGAAAATCTCCACAAGTAATACTTGAATACTTACAACACCAATACTTGGACCAACATTAACAGATGCTACCCGCACTGCTCAATTATTGCAACCTGAGTGTACTACCTAACTCCATACCCGAGCTCTCTTGGTAACACTTCCCTTCAATGACACAACGCCTCTCTCTACCCGACCAGAACCTTAACACAACTAAAAAAAACTAAACAGTTACAATAATACCTTCCCTCTTACTGCTATATAATCGTGTGTATCCCCACAACCTGACAACTGAACCCTTTCTCATATTGTTGCTGCTACATCAATCACTTAACAACAATTTTGCTGTTACAAACTTACCTTCATTTACCCCTAACCTGATACCTGCAACCCTCCCCTGATAGATTTGCAAGGACAACATGATCTCACCAACAACCCACACACTTGTGCACACAGTACACTACCCGACACAGTTGAGCCCCAAATAATACACACACTCAAAAGCATATATATATATAGACCTATCATCAATATAATTGTATACCAAATATATATATATATATATATATATATATATATATATATATATATATATATATATATATATATATATACTATTACATACATTATTTGTGAGTCAATTCACCAAACACATTGAATACATAAGTTGGGATACTCATGATACACCTCAAGCAAAGTGCCAAAACTCTCATTTCTTACAAATACTAATTGTACATATCTATATCATCATAATACAACTAAAGCAACTTGTTACAATGAGAATTGAGTAGTAATTGCACAAAACACCCAAAATTGAGCCCCGTATCACTCGGTATCGTAAAATACCATGATACGGCCTACACGTACCTATTTATGGACATGTATCTAGTCTCAACTCTGATCTAAGTCCAATACGACTAAATTGGTGTTGTGACACACGCTTGGTGTGCCCACCTCGTAATTCCCCCAAAATTAATATAAAAACCTATGTAGAGACCATAATACACATCCAAATCAACTAGAATTTATTTCTAATGGTAGCCCTATGCCATGGGGTGGTTACTAGACTTCTCATGCATAATTTGGAAACTACAATGAGACAGAATTTAGAAATTACTAATTGGGAGATGGATTCCCAATAAAAACTCAAATAGACACGATCTCTCCGCTACGACTCCTCCTCATTGTGCTCCTTGCTTCTCCAAGATCCAAGCTCCTTGTGGAATGAGAATGAGAGAAAAATAAAGGTGAATTGAGTGAGAATTCAATGGAGGGAATGTAGAAGTTTGGGGATCTAAATCTAGATCAAAAATGAGTGCAAATGAGAGGAGAGGGAGAATGGAGAGACCTATAAGTGACCGGCCCTCCCCTTCTTCCTCTCTAAGAAATTTATAATGTCTAAGTTGCCCCCTTTCATCTAATTATGAAGAGAATTAAGGAATGGCTAATTGGGAAGTCTCTAAACTAATGCTAATTAGTTCTAATCCTTCTAATTAACTATGAAAATAGATCTAACTTGGGCCTAGTCCAATGTTGGCTCAATCATTGTCATGACAAGTCTAATTGGATTCACAAACGTCAAGTCTAACTAATAGGCTAGTCCACTAATTAAAAATAAATGGTACAAGGCTTTAAATAAATATATGTCACTCTTAATAAATAATAACTATCACAACTATTAAATAATATTTTAGCACTCTAATAATAATATAATATTTCTAAAATTGAATCACTAGACCAAATTACCAAACTACCCCTAGTTGGAAAAATAAGGGTGACAATTATAAATATATATTATTTTCCCAGCACGGACATAATAAGCGAGTCAACTACCAAAGCTTGGCTAGAATATTGATTGACTGAATGTTGCATACATGCTCGGGTGAATCCATATTTGACTTCCATGGATTCTTATCTAGTGTGCATGTACCTTGTACGACATCTTAAGAAAAATTCTCATATGGCAACGCCTTGAGATTTTGAACACAACATAGGGCTAATTAGGTAACTAAAAGTGGTAGTAACATTGGAGGAAACGGTATCCCGAGATCATGCCAAAGAACCTTTCCACAGAGATTCATTCTAAGTGCGCTATGGGCTGGCCACCACAGATATTGTATAGCATCTGCCTTAGTAGAGTGTAGTATCTGACCTATTATTATGCCGAGTCACTGTTTCACTATAGGAACACTGGAACAGCTAATACCCTGCTTTTAGCGCAATGGCCCTACGGGAAACTGGTGCATCTCGTGTAATACCTGTTTTATTTATTTGGTTCGTTTAGCTCATATCCGGCACTGATGTGATCTGAGGATACCTATTATGCATTATTTTTGAGATAACCTCAGACTTCACAAATAGCAAGCGGCACAAATGATCGGCCGATATAAGTAAATTGACTTGGTTGTGATTGTATAATTTCGGTTAGTAGCCTAGGGAGATGGACTATCATAGTGTGATAGTTCAACCATTGTTCTTGTTTGGTTGTAGGGTTGGGCCTTGCGCTAGGATATGCCATGGACCTAAGTTACGACACCAAACCTATGTATTTATTATATATGTTTCCCTTGGGTTTTTGTTTCTCTATTTTTGTACTTCCTTTGTGGTACTTGCTATTTGGGGTCTAATCCTACTGGTTTTGCATAGACAGGTTTTGAGCCAGTACTGGAGGATCCAGCGTACCTTCCCCCAACTCATGGCATGTACCAGAAATATGGTCGTAGGAGATAGAGAGTGGGTTTTCTTCTTCCCTGCTCATCATTGTGCATTTACTTCTTTTGGGCATTTAGCCACCTGCACCTGTTAGCCGGCTCGTTTGGGCATTAGTCTCCTACATGATTATATTAAATTATACTGCAGCTGATCACTGTCATGTACTTTTGTTACTCTTCCAACTTATTATTTTGCACAGCTGGTCTCCAGAATATTTTGAGAAAGCATTTGGGATACCTTATTGCTTATCATATATGCTCAATGCTTACTGTTTCTTGTTTGAATGATTGAAACATAGAAGTTTTGACCCTAGAAAACTTGAATATAGCATGCACCCCCTTGTATTATACAGCCCTGATTGTCGTACGACGTATAGCACCTTGTACGGGGTAGTTGGCCATGTTCCATCTCCGTATTCCGGTACTGTGGCATGATAATACATGTGTTCTTTTGTCCAAAATAGCCCAAATTTGTCATAGTATTCACCCTCATTTTTAGTAGCTATAGCAACTTAGAAATGCCATAACTCCTAACTCAGGACTCCGGTTAATCTCCTATTTTTTTAAAGACCCGTATCAAAGTTAGATTTCAAAATATATAAAGTAATAGGTCAAATTCGTTCTAAAACTTTCTGTAAAATTATTTGAATGTTAGGTGTTCGAAAGATGAACGTGTTTCGATATTTTCGCAATTTTGGGAGCTTCCGGACACGAAAATGTGATCCATTTGAAGTTTTGGAAAGCTGATACGAAGGGCTATGACATAATTTAACCCTGGAATCTTTAAATATATATAATAAGTGCAGTATTGGTTATAAGTAGAGAACTGACTATACGACATAGGCATTTTGTGTATCCTATGAGCCTAGGTAGTATGGATATTAAGTGAGTGTATGTATCATAGGTTGTCAAGTGTGTATATATATATATATATATATATATATATATATATATATATATATATATATATACAAGTAGTTATCAAGTGAGCCAAGTATAGGTAAGTTATCTGTCAAGATATTAGAGATTGGGTCAAGGTACTAGTGTGATACTTTGGTACCTTAAGGATATTGGTATCATGACATTCAAGTATCATGAGTGAGGATAATTGAGTATTGGGACTTGAGTAAGGTATCATATTTGGTATCAAGTATTAGTATTAGAGTTAGTTGGGTAAGTATCTAAGAGGATATGGTATTGGTCAAGATACTAAGATAATGGGTATTAAAACTAGGTAATAGATAAATACCAAGATGTCAAGTGCCAAAAGTAGGATAAGTATCTTGGATGTAAGGTAAGTGTTGGTTATGGTCTATCTTGGGGGTTGGTACCAAATGATACTTAATGTGGTACCATGGTACCATGCACAAACAAGTGAGATATGTGTGGGATAAATTAGAGTATGGTATCCTAGGATTTATCAAGGTATTTAAAATACCAAGATACCAAAATATTAGAAATAATATGAGGTAATACTAGGATACTAATGTAAGGTTATGATATTAGGTATTAGATTAAGATACCATGGTAAGGGTAGTATCTATCTTTGATAATAGGTTAGGTACCAAGGTATGAGTTAAGGTATTGGGTATTGTTCAAGGTAATGGTATTAGCTAAGGTATTATTAGTCTAGAAACTAGGATAAGGGATAATATGTTAAGGTATTGGTTAAGGTAATGAGGTGATACTAAGGTATTGGCTAGGTACTAAGTGTTAGACTAAGTTATTGTATATATTAGTGTATATATATAGTATATATGATATTATTATATCATAGCTAACTAGTATGGCTTTAAAACCTAGTATTAACAAGGTATTGACTCATAGTTGAGGTGTTGGTGATACGGCTAAGGTATTAGTCTAGAAACTTGTATATTAGTAAGTTATTGACTAGTATGGACTAGAAAACCTAGTTTAGCCAAGGTATTGATCCTAGAACTAAGGTATTGACTAATAGTTAAGGTATTTAAGATACGAGATAAGGTATTAGGTAAATGTGTGATACAGGTTAAGATACCGTGATACGGGGTAAGATAAATAGCTATAGGCCAATGTATTGCTAGAAATTATAGGTAGAAGTATATATTAGGATAATATATGCTAGGAACTTATTATTATAGCCTAGAAACCTAGTATTGGCCTAGTATTAACTAATATTGACTAGTTTGACCTAGTTAGCACCTAAAAAACTAAATAGTTACTTATTAAGAACTAGTATAACTTTATAAATCTTATAAATAGGTAAAATCAACCTAGAAACTAGAAAATGACCTAGTTTGACTGTGTTAACCTAGATTTAACCTAGTTTGACCAACTTTGACCTAGTTTGACTTAGTTAGACCTAGTGTTGACTTAGAGACCTAGTTTCAAGCTAGTATAGGATGTTTCTGATTCCGAAACACTGTTTAACTTAATATTTCATATTTAGATCTTTGAGGCAAAGATACGGATATGGTTTGACATTCATTGTTTTGGACCACAAGCGAGTACATTATCTGATAGTTTCTATTATTTGATAATTACTATAATACAAGTATTTAGAAATATTTTACTTGATTTCTGACATGATGGTACACGAACTAGTACACATATGGATCTTCTGTCATGAGATATTATTATATGTTTATATTATTTCTCGTATTCTTGTATGATTATTAGCCAATGTTTAACATTAGACAATTTCTTGAGTACATTGAATTATAACATGTCATGGTTGGATCCATTATACCAGTCGGAACGGGGGAAGTGCTAGCTAGATATGTGATCAAAGCCCTAGACAATATTCAATATTTAAGGTAGATAATGTTTGTAATATCCCGTTTCGCTCAAGCGGACTGCCGATTCAAACGGCAAAAGTGTATCATCCTGACCCGCCTTGCTCAAGCGAGAATACTCGTTTGAGGCAAAGGATATCCAGACTTGGTCCCTACAGGAGTTCGGTTTAGGCTTTCAGAGGCTCGCTCAGAGTATCGTTCGACCGAGCTGAATCATCGCTAAGGTGGGTGGCTACGGTGAACTTGTCTTTGCTTAGCCAGCACACATAAAATACGAAATATTTCATGCTATTCGCTAGGTGAATCACCCCTTGCATGCTAATAAGAATCCAATGCACCTAGCTAAGGGAATAATCCCAACCTGTACTGCTTATGTTGGAACATGAAAATAAAATAATTGCTTATATACAGACCCTCGCATGCTACCGTTGCATTGGGCAACTGGACCCTGCTATGCCTCGATAGATCGATATATGTATTGCTTTTCTTAGTGCACTATTCACTTGGTTATATTGCATGACTCTAGATAATGTCGCTAGTTAAGTTCCTTAACGGTTTCACTTCTCGGTCTACCTTCGGGCCCGAGCTAACGTGATTGTTTAAGTTTGCATGCTTGTCTGCTTGATATGTTAACTGGTAATGTTGCCTCAACCCCGCTGTGCCTCGAGTAGGATGATACAAGTACACTATGTTTACTCATTTTACTGCACGACCCTGGAGCATGTCATTCGTTAAGTTTCTTGCGGTTTCACTCCTCGGCTTACCTTTGGGCCCGAGCCAACGTGCATGTTTAAGTTTCATTGGAAATGCATGCTTGCCTGCTATATGTTAACTCATACCCTTGCCTCGATTCAATGCTTGTTATATGGAATCATGCCTCAATCAAGTAAAATAATGTTGTATATCGTATATGCATCTTGTTAGCCAGATGACTATTAAATAGTCCTTATGTGTAAAATGAACTTGCTAGTATCTGGGACCGTTAGGTCGCCAAGGCAATCCCTGAACCAGGGGAGCGCATCATGTTAAGTTGCACCTGAACATAATTATGGATTTGTGTATCAACTTGGGTGAAATTCATAACAAATGATCCGAACGGCCTGGGATGGTTTGTAGCAAGGATCATGACCTGCGCCTACAACCATTGCCATTTACTCAGAACAATGATAGAACAACAAAGAACTCATTCATTCAGTCGCGGCCGCTTGTGCACGAGCTTGATCTCCTCGGTTTGGGGCACCGGGACCGATCCGGCCTAAGGGGAAGATCCGGTAGTCGCGCTAGTTTGTTCCTAGCACGAATAAGTTCGGTCGGGTTGTCGGGACATCGGGACCACCGTCTTATTGCGACTATGTCCATAAATGTCTACGCCAGCGACTCCTGTGCATTCATGATCATACTCGCTTAGCGGCAATCCGTGTGCGAGTCATTGCATTGCATCTATGAATCTGAATTCTAGTGTCCTGATAAAAGAGCAATAAATCTGTGAATCATTCCTGGATCTGAGAAATAAGTATACTTGTGTTCCATGAATTAAATAGAAGAACTCGTGCACCCGATATGATATCTCGCTTGAGACACTTATGGTTGCATATGCTAATGCTTGAATGTTTATATATCCTGGTGCATGAATTAACTTGGTTTGCCTTGGACAGGGAAGGACAAGTTGGTAAGTTGGTAAGTTTTGTCGTGTTTCCTCCTATATCGTACGGCGCACTGCCACACGAGTTAGGCTTTTCATATATGCCATGAAACTGATCCTAAGGCACAACTAGAAAGACAACAAAATAGATGGTATACGGAATATATATATATTAAGTGTTTGGATTTGTCGAGCGGGCGAGTAGCCTCCCCACCAGTACATTCGTGTACTGATAATCCACCAGGTTGTTTGCAGGGTGCGGAAGAACCTCGTTCGGTGCGGATGCCTCCTTCGTGCGTGCTAAGGCATGGAGTTCAACTCTGGATCCTTGGAGCGCTGCGTCCGAAACTGATGCACATATACAAGACATGATGTTGGAACATCGCCTATACAATCATTCCACAATTGGAGCCACTTGGTACGCTTTTATGTTTCAGAGAGAGAGAGAGTGCTCGAGCGACTTGTAATCTCGGCTATACGCCGCCTGTAACAATTGTTTGAATATGAATAAAAGAGTTGCCTTACTTCTATATTTTTGTTATTCAATCTTGGCTTCCGCTACTGTCGACTCAGTGAACTTGTTACCATTCGCTTATGTGTTATACATTCTGCTGCACTCGGACAATTTGTGTGACTTTGTGGCTTAGATCTCTTACCGCCAGCCAATGAACTATGGCCTTGCATGGGCGCGTTTCACGCTCGTGCGGCATCACGCCCGGATGGGTCAAAGCGATCGTCCCATGGGAGCGCTGGCGCGGTGATTCGTACCCAGTGGGGACGGCCGATTTGCCAGCGGGAGATCGGGTGTGACAATGTTTATCCAATCAACGTTTAAGGTAGACAATGTTTATCCTGTTTAAGTAGACAATGTTTAACCCAAGCCGATCACATATCTAACTAGTATTTCAAAACACTTAGTATAGTTACAGTTTTCTCTATATTCTATTTCATTGTGATCAGTTTATGCCATATTGCTCTAGATTATCTGTCTCTTTTCTACCATATTATGATATTTGTTCATTGCTTTCTCGTCTTATATTATATTCTCTATTTCTGTTTATAGTCATTATCAATTAACTTGGAACTACTATTGGGTTGTACTCGCTCCATCCTGACTGGATATATTTTTTTCAGAGTATTATGAGAATTTGTATCCGACTCATTACGGACCGCAGGAGATAGTAGCTGCAGCTTTGGACCCTTTAGTGCAAGAGTGATTACCGAGAGGCATAGCCAGTATCACTAGTTATCCTAATTACCTTTACTCAGCATTATAGTACTGGATTTGTTTACAGCATATTAGACTTTTATGATGTATTATTATTACTCCTAGACTTGTTTAGATTAATGTTGATGTTGAGGACTATCCAGTTGTAACTTGTGACTTCTTTGTTTTATCATATCATACCATTTATCCTCCTTATAGATTTTCATGTAATTGAGTATAAATATTGACTTTATGTTATCATGTTATCCTCCTTATGGAGTTGAGATTATCATTGACATGTTATATATTGTTGTGTGAGATGGATGTATAGTATTGTTGACATAGACAATGTTCTACCTTCGATGTTGTAGTGTAGGCTGGACGTACCCACGTACTCGTGCCCAATCATCCGGATGGGGGTCATGATAGGCGTAGGCTGGACTTACCTACGACTTATGCCTGATTTTTGTGTACGAGTCGTGACATGTCGACTATGCAAGGAAGAGCCGGATGTGCCAAATCCACGCAGACTTCATCCAGCAGCCCTCAGAATTCTTACACCCAATGGTAGCATCTTGACCGTTCAAAGCTTGGGAAATGGACATCATTGGACCGATTAGTCCATATTTGTCTAAGGGACATCGGTTTATCTTGGCTATTACCGACTACTTCTCCAAGTGGGCGAAAGTCGTGCCACTAGCTGAAGTAAAGACGTCAAACATGATTAGCTTTTTTAAGCATCACTTTATATATCGCTTCGGGTTGTCATGGAGGATCATCTATGACAATGGTCCCCAGTTTATAAGTTACGCTTTCTACCAGTTTTGCGATAAAAACTGAATCCAAAATGTAGCTTCAACCGCCTACAATCCAGCAGCAAATGGTTTGGAAGAAGCATTCAACAAAATAATCATCAAGCTTCTCAAGAAGTCTGTGTAATTCAATAAGCGCGACTGGAATGAGAAGTCGGGTGAATATCGTTGGGCCTATCGCACAACGGTCCGTACCCCAACCGACAACACGTTGTTTTCCTTGGTCTACGGGAGCGAAGCGTTCCTACCCCTCGAGGTCCAAATTCTCTCACTCTGAGTGGCTCTTTCCAACCAGTTGACGGTTGACGACAACCACTGTTGACGACTCCAAGAGTTAGAAGCACTCGATGAGAAGCATCTCCTAGGTCAACAGCATATTATCAAGCACGTCTTTCCAGGACCTTCAACAAGAAGGTCAAAGAAAGAACATTCCAAGTGGGTGACCTTGTCCTAGCCGTACTGAGGCCGATGGTCATGACGCACAAGATAGCCGGGAAGTTCCAACCCAAATGGGAGGGCCCTTTCATCGTGGAGTCTGTATTTTCTAACAGTGCCTACCAATTTGCAAAGTCAAATGGAGACTTGCTCATGATGTCTATCAATGGCAAGTTCCTCAAAAAGTACTATGTCTAAGTTAGACTTGTACTCCCCTCATAATATAGCAGGGCAAGAAGATGTATGATGTTCACATCCCCCGTTGTTCATCCCCAACAAGTGTGTAAGCACAATATGCACTTCTTCCATACAAATTACTATAAAAGCCGTTATTTATATCCATAAGTCTTGAATACGCAAAAGATAATGGATCCCCAAAAGCTCCCCATTGGAGTAACTCTCAAGTCTACTTACACTCTCAGGTAGACCACTCAAAATTCAGTTCCTTTTGGACATCAGTTCACGTCCATATCACCTCTGAACTACGGTCCTAACATCCTCCCCGGTAGAGTTTGCCATGTCCACATTACCTATGAGCAAACCTCCCTATCTGATTGCCGACTATCACGTCCATAATACCTCTGGTACCGGTCGTCATCTAAACTTATCACCTATACTAAACCCTAGGTACGCCAAGGGTGATAAGTCCACAAAAATTCTCCAGCGAAATTATCACCAAACATATCACATCAATATCACCTCTGATAGGATTTCGTTTCAAACTTATTACTTGCACTCAAGTGCACAGAAAGTAATAAGGTCCACCAAAGATCCCCTAGTGGGATGTCCTAAACAACTACGGTATTGTACTATGTCCATATTACCTCTAGTACAATATCTAAAATTCACACATAATCACAACAAAAAGAGAAGCTTTTATTTCTTTTGCATAAAAAAAACTAAAAGCAAACTATATTTGAGGATTTACGAATACCTCAATCAAAATCCAGCAAGACAAAGAGTGAAAGAAAAAGAAGAGCAAAAAGAAACCCTTAATGCTACTAATCAGAGCACAACTCTTCTATTCGCCCAAAGAGCCGAGCGACATTGTTATCTATACGTGCCTTGGCCCGGCGCTCAACTTCTCTAGCTATGACCTTGGGGTCCTCGTAACGGGCATATGACTCGTATTTTTCCTCTAGCTTCTGCATAGTAACTCCGACGGCAGCCGTATTCTTGGCCACTTGGCTCGCCTCAGCTCGGATAGCCTCTTCTTGCTGGGCCTTTCGGAGACTATTTCCCAGCATATCAAGTTTCACCTGGAGTTTTCTGATCTCCTCAGTCACCTCAGCCGCTTCTTGAGTCAGGTCCTTTTTCCTTGCAAGACAACCCTCCGGGAGACCATTCAGTCTATCACGCTCCTTCTGTAGACCCTAGAGGTCATATTGCAAACCCTCCTTAGATGAAGCATAAAACGCGTTCTCCGTCTCTATGGCCTCTAGAACCTGAATATACTCGTGGGATATCAATCTCCCTATGTCTACCCGGTGGTACTGATGCAATTCCGTCAAACATTGCTCCACTTCGATCACCTTCTGGCTTAGAAGGTCGGATGTTTGCTCAAAACCAGGAAGGGTCCTTAGAGAGTTGACCTGGCCCACAGCAAAGTACTTAGCCCAGGCAAAGAACTTGTTCCGTTCCAAAATGCTCTCAACCCCTTGCTTCAAAAACATGTAAAAGCTCCGTAGGGAGATCCGAACAGTTTCGAAAATCTCCTCCAGCGTAGCAGGAGTCAGAGGAGGCAGGACAGAAGAAGTAGCCATAGGCACAACAGGTTGCATGACGGTACCCGACGGCCCAAGAGGCGAAGCCATTACAGAAGGGCGACTAGCGGTCTTGCTTGCGACCAATTCGTTCATGGTCGTAAGGAACGTTTGGATACCCGGCAACCTGACAATAAATAGATGGGAAGCACCGCGACCAAGGACAATGTACCAGGACGTCTCGCAGTTTCGACGTCCGTCTGTGTGACGACGTCGGGTTGCACAATGGTAGCCTTGGAAGAGGGTTCATCCGTCGTTGCTTCAGAAGCATCCGGAACAGACTCATCGGGATGGCCCGTAGCGACAGCACCTGAAGAAACCCTGACAGCAGATGACCCGGTAGAAGAAGACGACGGATCATCCATCTCTCCAGATGTACTGCCTCGAAAATCGGTTCGATGCATGTCTTGGCAGGGGACCCTTCAGAAGATTCTCCAGCCACAGAAGGAGGCAATCCTGGTACACATCTCGTTCTAACGAGTCCCTATTCCTCCTCTTCCGCGACACCTTCAGCTGCCACGTTGAATGGTTAAGGGCGCGGAGGGGAGCCTGCCAAATAAGAACAACCAGTAATTAACTTCACCCGGAGAATTGAGAGCTGAAGCCAAAAAGTCTCATCTCTTGTGAAGTTGCAAAATAATATACTAGAGGGAGGTGGCGTAGGTTGCAGCTCATCCAGTGTCGTCAGAGCCCTCCCCATGGCATCTAGGTCATCCACAGAGATATTCTCCAGGGGAGTATAAGGCTCCGCCAAAGTCGCATCCAGGCCTTGAGCTCCTGAAGCCTCAGGTGCATGCTCTATGGCACCCACGTCAGACTCTGGGGTGCTTGTCTCATCTTCTTTTTCGGCATAGAAAACCACCGAGACGGCTGCTCGGTGGAGGCGTACCCTCATCGATGGTGTCTGCACAATTCCGGACAAACTAGTGGAGAAAGTGTCATGAAAGGATGACATAGTAATAAAACATAGAGGTTTTATGGATACCGCCGTAGCCTTTAAAGTGGGGTCTATTCCAGAAACTACCAGTAATGAGTCCTACCTCTTCTCTCACGGTCCTACCTTAAGAGTTTTAAGTTACATGGGAACTCTGTTATGTGATACGTGTCCTACACGACACTGAAGTTTTTGTTTTGTTTTGCTTTATAATCATTATCTATTGTTTCAAGTTGAAAAGCAACATTCTCATTTTGTTAGGATTATCCTGGTCGTAACAAGTTGGTTTCTAATCGAGTTCCAGACCTCCAGATTTACAGTGTATATCTAATTTTGTTTCTCCAACTTCACATGTGCAAGAATTGTATTATCTTCTAAAAAAATTTGAATTATTTTGCTGGATCTTTAGGCAAACTCAACCTATGGAGCCTATTCAGAGGGCATTGTCCAGATACGCAAAATTATCTGACAAATGGGGGCCAAAAAGAGCCTACATTGAATATATGCAAAATATTCAATGTAGAAATGTATTTAAATAACTTTTCCTTGGAAATGTAAATAAATTTAGAGCAAAAAGCATAAATTTGTAGTTCTGCTTGACAACAATTTTTTTTGAAGATGTAGTTATATATGGCAGACTGCCAATTTCTTTTGAAACATCTTTTGAAATAGAACTTCAAGATGATTTGTTTTTCTTTGATTGGGTAGGAAAATCTTCTACTTATTGATCTTTTTCAACCCGTCCCATTTGTAGATTGTAATAAAAGGTTTGTTGGAATTGAAAATATTGCTGCTAGTTTTTTGAGCTACATCTTCAATGGAACTTAGCTTGTTTGTGGTGAATTGTGGCTAGGTGAACTCTGATCCTGAGCAAGTGACTAGTACTTCAGCGATGCTGTCGAGTCCACGATCTTGACTCCAGCTTTGTGTCATGAACGGCAGGTGACTCTTTCTTCTTCTCCTTCTTCGTCTTTCCTTCACCATATTTTTCTGTTGTAGCATTAAGCAGAGTTCTGGGTTGAACTCTTTGTTAGGAATAGAGTTACTAGTCTTTGAATAAATCCAAGAATCCTGAGGGCTGAGTCTTTATAAAAGGAAATAAAATCTTCTGTGACAGTTCTTGGCCGAGAATGTTAAAGTGTTAGATTTGTCTTGGAATTAAACATAATTAAGAGCATTAGTATTACTTGGGGCTTCAGGGCAATAATCTGGTAATGTAGATTTGAGTATTATTAAAAAAAATTACACAAGTTGAGCCTTGCAATCCTTTTGCCAATTTGGTATGCCATGGAACTTGTAGGATTTTCTTGGCTTTTGAGTTACAACTCGTTTGCAGGAGAGAGATACTGCCACAACTAGCAAATATGGAAATGCTAATATCCTTTGAACTTGTCACATAATGATCTATCGGGTTCTATTCCATCCACTTTGGGAAGTATGACTAGTTTGTTGTATCATTGAATAGTTTAGAGGGCGCACACTGCCTCACGGTAAAGAGTACTTCAAAATGCTCCAAGTGAGTGCTTTAGCAACAATAGAGGTTTATGTGGCAATCTGTCAGGTTTGCCTTTAAAAATTACTCATGCTTCGAGAAATCAGCACCTCATAGTGTCTGTCATAGGTTCCCTTTCAAGCATATAGTTACATTATAAATGCTAATGGAGATTTCGATGAAAAATACTGCATCTGAAGTGGAGGATATATTTGGTGATGTTTATAAGGTAGAATTCTCTACAGGAGAAATGGTAGCTGTGAAAAAAGGGTTTACATGTCAAGAAAAGGTCTCATTTTTGCTGTTTTTATCGAATATACTCTAACTTCTTCTATACCTAATAATGCAGATTGGAGTTATAACACCATATAAAGGATAAAATGGCTTACATGTCAAGAAACAGCTCTTAGACAACATCTTTACAAGAAAATCGAGGTCTATCTCAAGCTTGGATTCTTTCTTTACCATTTGCTAGACAAATCAGCTACAATATGTTTTATGTTCATCATAGGTTGCAAGTATTGACTCATTCCAGGGAAGAGAAAATGATTACATTATTTTGTCTTGTGCAAGGAGCAATAAGCACCAGGTACCAATTGTTATTTATCTTAGAAGTTCACCAATTCATTTTCTGTTTAAGGTGTCCTGGACCAAGAAATGTTTCCATATAATTTTAGATTCACATGTTATATTTCGGAGGCTGTCGAACATCTATATCATGCTATAATTTGAGAGATGAATCAAATACGTGTAGTTCATATTAGATATATATTACTTATTTTCAAGTTTTCACATGTACAAGCCAATATGTTATGTTTTTCTGATTACAATACCTTCTTGTTGAACAATACAAACAGAACTTAATTATACATGTAGGATGAATACTTCGGTAACAGTATTATTTAACCTATTGGTTATCTTCTTTTTTTGAGAATTGCAAAACAATTGGAGGTCTTTGATGTTTTGCAGTGTAGTGATTGGCTATATTCAGGTCCTTTTCATATTATTCATAGAGGCAAACATTTCAAATTATATGATTATTTGAGATACTGCTTACAAATTTCTATAAAGCTAGTTAACTTTCACCATATAGTGGGTTTTATTAGTTGTCCTGTTTCTATTCGTCATGTGTCCCTCTAGGTCAGCTGATAGCCACTTTGATCTACAAGAAGTCATGTGCAAAGCATACCTTTCTTGACACAGTGGGCGTTGTTTGCCACTTCAGCCATTTACTTGGATTCTTCAAGGTACTTTTCAGGTTTGGAATTTTGCACTGCAAGTTTTCAGGCAACAAATTTACTATAACATCAATATACTCAAGAGTGAGATATATATGCTTAAGTGGTTAAGAGCAAGAAATTATTTCTACAAGTCACAAGTACTTCATGTATGACTTGTTAAATAATATTTTTGAAGATTACTATAGCTCTAAAGATTTTTTCCAAGCGGTCTGTGTTGAACTTTGTTTTATTATATGTTTTAATATAGTGAGATATGATCTTCGCACCTATTTCCTGAAACATAAATATCATGATTTGGGTGTATCCTATCAAGATTGTCAAAAGGAATATTTAACTGTAGATAAGGAATTGTTAGTTTTGTTTTGTTTACTTCTGAAGAACGTATGGGCCTTGTAGTAATGTGGCAGAATTTGAGTCCACGGGCATCATAATTCTTGCAAGATAGGACTCGATTTTCTATTGCATTTCGTTGACGAGTCCACTCTACAAATTGAAATCGACTTAAGTTAAATATTGTTTCTTAATTCAACTGATTCCATTATCCAGGTTAATTTATTTGGAAAATTGCAACTCCACTGAAGTCAGATTTTCATGTTGTTAACTAAGTGTAAATCTATGATTATTCGCAGAGAAGCGGTTATCATCTTTACTATGTGTTGCTTATGAGGAAACTGTCAGACATCTTTTCTTGTCACCAGCTTGTAAAGTTCTTTTTATACTAAAGAACCCAGCTATATATATTACATACATTCATCTAGGAATGGCGGTGCTAGGATATTTTCTGATAGTCTCTTGATACTTGAACTTATCTCTAATTGAAATATATCATGTTTCTAAATGTCTAATCTACCTCTTATTAGAAGCATTTTATTTTGATGTCTGAATTGTCAAGGTATTGCAGTTTACGTCATAGTAAATCATTTACATGTCTAGAAATGGCTTTAAGTAGAGAATTCTCTTTATGCAGGTCCGCCTTTGAGAAAGGGCTTTATTCCTTGGCCATAAATCTTCAGGTAAGGTTCTTTTTTGGGGGTATATTCTTACAAATGGAATGACCTTTATTTGGAAATGTTAAAAGAACTACAATCATAATAGATAAGGGATGTTGTAGTAGCCTACAATCTGATTTGCATAAAATTAGATAATTGAGATCACATGCTGAAATGGCTTGTCATGTATTTCATGGTGGATTGATGATGAAACATACTTGTGTTCCAATTAGCATGCTAACCTACCATGGAGTTATAAATTTTACTTTCTATTTGAATTCATGTATCTGAAATTAGCTATCTGGTTTATTGATACTCTTGTAGGTTCCAGAATCAACCTGTTACAACATGGTATTTTACTTCATAATAAAACAATTTGTTAGGATTATGCAGAATACTGCTTGAACTTGTGTGCAGGAAATGTGTTCCAATGTCAATGAGTTAGTATTGAGTGTAATACAGAACTACAGAAATCAGGAACTGTAATGAGTGTGCTTGTGTCTGCAGAATTGGTGTTTCAGAATATATGTTGGAGTGTTCTGCAGATTGCTACTCGCGTTCCCTGTGAGTGAAAGTATGTGAATCCAGTGTGTGCAACATATTTATGTGTAGGTATGGTAGCAGTGTCTAACATTCAGGTTGCTGCAACTAGGAGTCAACAAGATGTTTGTCTCATGGAGGTGAGTATGAGAGTGTAGCGTTCAGGTGCCAATGAATTGTGTGTTTCCTTTAGGACAGACCTATGTGCAAATTTGAGAATCAGAGAGGGATTTCCTGTGTATCAGTTTTGTGTAATTGGTATAGGTGTATCATGAAACATAGTTCCGGTGACTAAATTTGTATGGGGAAAGTATCAATTACAAAGGCATGTCCTGCAGCAGTAGATGTGGACAAGTGTAGGTGTGTCCCATGTACAACTGAATGTATCTAGAGTGAAGTGTGAGGGTAATCATGTGTAGGAGTATTGATGATCGTGTTCCTGCAGAACCAATTTAGTAATGTGAGCAGTAGCTTATATATATATATAAAAGTGTTTGTGTCCCTTAGGGAGTAGCCCAGTGGTAGGGCTTTATATATATATATATATATAAGTGTTTGTGTGCAGACTTGGATGGTGTACCAGTGTTATAAGTTACATCAATATGGGATAGTAGAGAATAGGATGTTGTGTTCACAAACAGCAGCAACAGCTGCCTTGGTATGAAACCTAGTGTAAGTGTTGTTTCAGACTTCATAGAACAACAGTGCAAGTGTCCAGTTTACAAATCAGACTTCATAGAAGCTAATTCTGGTACAATGGACACAACAAAAGAGGAAAAAATAAAGAAAACAAAAGATAGAAAATCAATAAAAATGAAACAAAAAGACTAGTGCACAGTTACAAGTTGCCTACACATTCGGAGTAATATACTTTTGAGATTTGTACTACTTTCATTAATTTTCTTTAGTGAAACACAGGGATTTATTCCTAACTTTTATCTCAAAGGAAAAAAGAATTGCCTACAAACAGTAATACATAGTACAACACGAGGTGCTATTACGGTAGTACCATAGAGCAAGAAACCAGATATGACTTGTATAGTCCTTTTTTATTACCTTGAATAAGGTGCCCCACAAAACTTCAGGTTAGTCCAATGTACATCTTGAAAATTGTGGATACACGAGCAGCCACAGGATCAGAACAGCAGTAGCAAGAGTCAAATTCTTTGGCAAAACCACCCGCAAGATGGTTGTAATAGACATAACCCTCATGTCCCAATAAGCTTCTACAATGCCTTCCAATACCTTAAACAAGATGGGTTCAAATATATTACCCGAAGAATCCATCTCTCCGGGCTCTCAGATGATTCTATGCTGGTCTGTTTCTGGTTAGAGACTGCACCAGACTGCTTAGCAAGCAAATGCATGTAGTGTCTCAGTTCAACATTAGAAATGCTGGCAAAGTGAATAAAACTGTAAAAAGAGACATGGTCTCAAAAAGCAAGCTCGTCGATTAATGACTTCTTATTGGTTATGACAAAAAAGACTGTCCTAGGAAATAAGTAACAAATTCATAAAGTATATGATGGATATAACTGCAACAAAGAAACTTGGTTTCTCTCTAAAAAAAAAACTTGGTCCCAATACTTAATAGTTGGTTCACAAATATTCTTATTTGCATATAGGGTAAATAATCCTCCATAAGTGCCAGTTTCTCTGTTCTTTCGTCTTACTCTTTCTTGAGCCTTCAACACAAATCTGAATTAATGTTGACACCATTATATCACAGATACCCTATAATAACATGTCGAACATTATGCTTTTTAATGAATGTGGATTGACTGACATGTTTACTAGATGTAAGTTAGCAAGTATCCATGTCTTTTATTCCTTTATAATAATATGTCTAATTAGCTATCCAACTTTCAGTAATAATTTGTAATTGTTAGATTGATTTTTATAAGTTAGCCTTTTCCCTCATTCCCGCATGTGGATGACATGTATTTTTGGGTTTGGTTCTTTAATTATTTGTTGCCTTCATTTGAGTTTCAGTCATTTGGAAGTTTAGATATTGGACAAAAACACTCATACCGGACAAAAACACTCATACTGATTAAATCTAATTCTCTTGTTCTTTCAGGAACTACATAGAAAATGAAGGTTATATACTATTATGATGGAAGAGATTTGCTCCGGGTTCAAATGTATTTTTGTTTACTTGTATAAATAGGTTTTGGATGTTTAAGATGTACAAAAATCATATACTTTGGTTTTTTTGATATGGTTGGATGTTTGTAGTGTACGAACGTGTATTTGTTTATATAAAAATTGTGTATTATAGTTCTTTGATGTTTGCGATGTTCTGGATTATATTGATATTATGTGTTCGATATATAATATATAATTATAAATAAAAAAATTATTGTACAAAAATTAGGTTCTCTTGACGGTTATAAAATGTCAACCAATATCTGAATTAGCTTCTCTTGATGATTTTTAAACATCAAAAAATATTTTTCTTGACGGTTTTTTTCCATCAAAAAATGGTTTTCTTGACAGTTATTATCCGTCATCTAGGCCACTGTCAAGAAAAGTTATCTACCTTGATAGTTTTTTGTTATGTCTTTTTTGCGGCTAAAAACCGTCAAGATAAGAAAACCAGAAACCGTCAAGAAAATATGGAACTTTTCTTGACTGTGGCCTAGATGACGGATCCAAAACCGTCAAGAAAATCCTTTCTTGACAAAAAAAATGGTCAAGAAATGATATTTTTCTTGTAGTGTCAGGTGTCAAGTTTCAGCCCATTTGTCGCGAACTCATCATGACTCTCAAATCCGACAAAGGCAAGTAACGTTTAAAAGAAGGGAAGGACATCTCCATCCCGCGGAAGGTAAAAGACCAGTTCTCCCTGGCCGTCTCCATCTCAGGTGAGAAGCCTTCAGTACATCTTCGAACAAAAAGTACGGCTTCTTAAAAAAAGTGACCGTCCCCCGTAGGGAACTCCTCCGAGTTCATTTGGCTCAACAGGAAGGAGTTGGTCTGTTCGCTAATCAACTGTTGTACCTTAGAAGGGAGACCTTTGTCAATCTGAATTCGGAAGGCAACAGCCAAGTCTCCGAGGTTCATACTCAATAGAAGTTGGTTGTGGCCAAGGACGAGTTCACTAGAGGGCACGGTGGGTAGAGTCACTGCAAAAACAACAAGAAAATCTAATTAAGACCATTGGGACAAGCTTATCACACCCATGAATCTGAACGAACTCATCCATGCGCCGAAGTTAACCATGCAGCAAAGTTATTTATGATGTATGGATGTTCATGCCGCATAGATATCTCATGTGGTATAGATATTCATGCGGTAGAGATATCTATGCGACAGAAGTTAAACTCGTGCATGATCCAAGTGATTTCTCACACATGTAGCAGAGTCAAATGAAAAGTCAGCGCATGTTCTAGATGATGGCTCATCCATGCGACTTACCGTGCAAATGTGTCTTTGTGTTCTAAATCCGGTATCTTCTTCTCCTAAGGAAACCCTACCTATTTTGTACGGCTGAACGTCGGCGAACAGCAGGAGGGGATCCGCCTCGACAACACGACCCTTCCCCTTGTCCTTCCCTTTGCCCTTTTCCTTGGGGGCCTTTTTGACGGCAGAAGTAGAAGAAGAGACTTTGGGAGGGGCCATTCCAGCAAGGAATAGAAGAGAAAGCTTGGAGGAGTAACCGTTTTCGTAAAAGCTTTCCTCTCTCCTCAAGGCTTCCTTATATAGGCAAGAACAAGCGGCTCGGGATGATGATGGCGTCGTTTCGAATTCTGATCCATCTTGATCCGCGTGACAGCAAAAGATGACGGCAATGCCTCAATTGGTGGGCCGCTTTATCCACTATGAACAGTCGCCTCAGAGTCTGGGCTATGAGAGTTCAGAATCCCGAGAAATCTGCTTCTTGAAGATCATATCAAATCCTTCATTAATTGCAGATTGGACAGTCTGGCAGACCCATATATGCGGTAGCTCGTCCATACGGCACGTCACCCATGCGACCCAAGGTGTTCATCCATTCTTTTTGTTCAAAGTATTCCAAACTTATCAGTTTGAAAACTTTGAAGGAGGTCATGTAGAAGCATGAAAAATCTGAAAGCATGCACCCTCGAAATGAAGACAAGTCACATAGCCTGCAAAAGTCTCCATGCGACTCAAACAACCACGAAGTTAGGGGCCCCATAAGATCCTCTGACAGAGCACTCAATGCCTGTTATAAAGTTCTAACATGGCACTTATTTTCCTGATCGCTTCATGAATCATGAAGGAGGCGGCGACACAAAAAGACAGGAAGTCATAACAGCACATTAATGACTTTGTCAGGTGTGGAGTGTCACGTGTTCACTCGTATGCGGCCACGACTGTATGCGGCCTCGACGCCATGCGGCCAAAGTGCCCATCAGACCTTGGCCAGACAAGATCAAGTATGCGGCCTCGACGCCATGCGGCCAAGGTGTCCATCAGACCTAGACATACGAGAGCACATATGCGTCCTCGAGCCCATGCATCCAATACGACCATCAGTTTGCAAGATCTTTCCGTTACAACCGAAAAGATCTTTACACAATCAGTGCTGACTACGTGTCCAGTTGACAAAGTCACGCACACAATGGGTTGAAATTAACCCCGAGATCTTATCAACCACATATCCCAATTGAGGGTACACGGCAGCCCGCCCGTGGTATGCGTCCACAGTTGCAACTGTATTCTGTTAAAGGAGCCCCTACGGCCACCAAACAGAGGCACATATGCTGCGCATATAGCCCGTCAGTTTGATGGCTATAAATAGTGGAGTTGTATACCAAGACAGGGAGGGGAGGGCAGACATACACACAGACAGGCACAGGAGAGAGAACAGAAGAAAGCATTTCTTATTCACTCATCGGACCGTCAACAGAGTAAATGAGTCGATGCAGTACTCGATCTCCATCGTCACATTCCCCAGAATCAAAAATATTGTACTTACATTTTCTGTCTATGATTTCTTTGTACTCTTTTGTTTGTTAAACAACAAAGCTTGTTCAAGCTTGCATTAATGGCAAACAAGTTTGAGTTGTGAAGTATGGACAATTTTTTTTAGAGATGTAGTTGTGTTATATGAAGAAAGAGACAATGAATTAAATGACTGACTTAATTTCAGATATGATGGTTAATGATATTGGTAGTTTATATTCTCGACATTTATACCCCATGATTTTGGAACAACATTAAAATAATCAAGACATGTAATTGAGGGAATTAGTTGAAGAGAAAATAAAATATAAGGTGAATATATGATATAAGTTATATTCTAGCCTTGAGTTTTGCAAGCAGCAATTTTTGAATCAATGTTACCCTAAGAAACCAGAATAGATAGAGTGTATGTTAGTGTGAGTATGAGTGTAGCATCTTTAGCCTAATGAATTAGTTGAAGCCCAAGATTTGTCCGCGTAACCAGAAGTGGTAGTTCCCTAGCGACCGTACCAATTTCCTTTTATCTTGAGTTACTTATATTCCTTCATAGTGATAGCCTCTTGGGATGGCCCTAACAACCATCCGAATTATGCGATTGACTACAATCATTGTTCATTCTCTAGACGTGCTCAATTCCTACAACCAACCCCTTGCAAATGTCCATATCACCATGGGCTAGCAATTCCCTTCTATTTTTAATTCTTTCGATCTAGTCAGTATGACTTAGATTCTCTATATGCCTACTTAGTCGTGCCTTAACCTTGAATATAATCCCGTAAAAATACTTCTTGAACTTATTATCATCCTCTTATCTTGGTTTACCAATTCTTTTACATGATTCCCTCGATCTTGTCGCTTCATTAGTCGTTCATGCAATAATTGGATCCCTCGAAAACACCTCGCTCCAGTTATATACGATCCAGTCCTTATCTTTTATCTTATTGAAGACATGACCTATATAAGAGTCGTGTTAAATTAATAATAATACCCCTTATAGAGGAATTAACCAATAACACTATGATAATACCTAGATTTTTCTTGTTAGTCTGTGACTACAGCTAGAAGAGTCTAATATTATCGCATCTTTCCTTAGAATGAGACAATTCCATAAGCCTTGTAAATAGGCTCGTAACCAGAGTTTTCACGGCCAACTTAATTTCTATAAGTTGGGTAGCGACTTGAACCAAGTGTACCATTGCTCTTAGAACGTGACGTCAAACTTGGAACCCATTGATAATTGTATCCCCCATCTTTCGAGAATCAAGGTATGACCTTGCGTACTTAAATTCTTCTCTACCGTTTTGTATTTCTTATCTTTACATCGTGCCTTATATTTTTATATATAGTGATAAACTAGATACGACAAGTCGTATTTATCTTTCTTCCGTAGTGAATTCTCTTACTCTTTTCTACCATGCTTAATTTTAAATTTCGAAGACAATTTTTATAAGTTGGGTAAATTGTAAGCCCTCTGATTTTTATATAAGGTTATTCTTGGTATTTATGATTTATTTTTAAAATTAGATTTATTAATTAAAATATTTTATAAGATATTCTTAAATATTAGATACCCTTCACCGTAGCCTTAAAATCTTGAACGCAACACTAGCATTTTCCTTCCAACCAACTTTGCATGCTAGATTTAGACGAGCTAAATTAGACTCAAGCCATGATTGTCACTCACAAATTTAGATTCCCATGCTTCGTTTTAGTCGCACAACTTTTGCGACGCATTTTATGGAAAATGACAATCCCCCTGTTTGTCGCTACGTACAATTTTAATATGCAACACTAATCCATTTCTTCCGACTAATTTTATATCCATGAGCCTAACTGGACCTACTACGTCCATGACAATTGTGTCCCATTTATTTGAGTCCCCGCATACTCCATAAATTTGAATGATTCAAACCTTTGAATTTAAATTGCAAATTTCCAAATTTAGGTTCCATATATTGTTGTAGCCTATGTATGCATGCCAGCTGGCATAACACGTGCTGGTCATACGTACTTTGGGACTAGGGCGTGACTTCTATGGTACTAGTTCTTCTATTTCCTTATCATCATATTTATATGGCATAACGATTTTCTAACATTACTTTTATCTATTACAAAGCTTGTACCCTCTATTTCCTCGATCTAAGATAAGTTCCTTTGAGTCTAAACTTTAAGGTTGAGTTTACAACCACACAACTTGCTTAAGTCATGTATTCTCTGTAATGCTCGTTACGTCATCATAGATAATACTTATTGTAATCATCGTCTCAATTTACCTGGTGGCACTCCTTAATTTCCATCTTTCAAAAAAATAAAATTTTCTTGCACATTTCATCGCTCCTCGTCAATTATTCAACTTAACAATAGTACTGCTCTTATAATTCTTCCCTCCTTAAAATCATTTGTGTACCTTAATTCAAACATAATTGTTCTACTTACAACCTCTTTGGGATTCCTAGCTAACTTGTATAGATCAAGGGTTTATCATAACTATGGGTACTAGTCTATTTAAGGTACGATCTCTAACTCTAATATCAAACACTTATTTAAGGCTACCCACATAAAATACAAAAATCATAATCAATTCTTAATCTCTATACTATATTCCTATAAGTTATATCTCAAATATCCTTAACAGTATGATTAACAATAATCTATCCCTTCTAACCATAGCAACTATAAAGTTCTTACAAACATGTGTAACTTTTCTTATATCTAACTTATTAGGTAAGGGTCGAAAGCTAAGTTAAGTAGGTACCTAGATCGAATACTCCTGACATAATATTTACTATTAGGCAATCTTCAAATCATGGTCTTGATTGGTCATTCCAATATTAATCTTATCTTCAATTTGAATCCTATCTAGTCCTAATACAACTTATCCCTTTTATTACTTATCTCTCTGCACTATTGTCCATATGATTCTTGCATAATCATCCAAGATCTTTCTTGTAAGAGCCCTTGGCTAGGCTACTATCCTCTTTCAAATTTTAATTTCTAATACAAGCATGAAGTCATGATTATCTCCTCCAAAAGAAATTTTTCCTCGAACTCAATGCAATGCTAAACTTCTATACCGACTTATGTCTAGTCTTAAGTACAAGCTTATCAAACCATTCTATCCATAATAAGGATCTGAAGTCATACCTTCTAAAGCCTTTTATAAAACTGGTCCTATTTCGTTGAGAGAGCTACAACTAATTCCAAGTTCAATTGTTTATCCTTCTATCCGCATCTCTAGTCATTTCAATCAACATGAGGAATCTATCTTACCTTCTAACCGATCTTCACGAATGTGTATCCTCTAAACCAACTATATATACTTAGTAAATGGTAGGCGTTTATCTCCATTGATAAGATTTTTTTTCCAATTAGGCTAAACCTTATATATATACAATTCAAACTTCTATTCCATTCTAATCTTCTATCTAGTGGAGGCATCTATCATAACAGTTCCTAATTTAGATAATTATCCACCTCAGAAATATTCTACCAACCTTTGCTTCTATCTTACAACCAAATATAATCGAAAGGTTTCATCCAGCACGAGTGTTCGTCTTCCCGAAACAAAAGAAGACAAGAAACAATAATAAAGAATTCAAGAAAGGTATTATTGATTACAAATACGAGTTTCAAGGGGGTAATAAAAATAAAAGATGTTTCAACAACAATTGTGGATTGAGATCCTAATACACTTATCATAACGCAAGCTCGTTCAGTACAATAATGCAACCGAAACAATATGATCTTGACCTGTCTGGGCTACCACAAAAATTATGTCATGTCCCGGTTCCAAAATATATAGGACCAGATCACGTGGCAATGGTCAGCTACGTATTAAATGTACTCTCGTCCTATTTGAATATGTATAAGCGTTTCTGTAGGGGTCACTGTCTAGATAATACAATAAATATATCTACGTCTCAATCCACAATGATAAAAAAATATAAGAATGGATAACATGTATGATGGTGTGCACCCCTTACAACAATTGTCCGAATAGACTCGAAATGAATAATATGAGTCTACAAATTATAGGCTATAACAGCAGATAAATAAGCAATATGAATAAGTATATGTAAATACGGAAGATATAATACAAGTACCTAGTCACAATACCTGCATACCGAGATGATACTCATCAGCAGCTCTAGAAGGACTCCACGATAATTAACACTACAAATCTTGCAGGAGACCAGGTCCTCAAAGGGACGTAACAAGATATAAAAATATACAACTTTGTAAACTGTAATAAATCATACTAATACACGGGTGATTCCAACCTCTTGATCATGCAATTTAAAAGACAACTTTAGTACGCATGGGTGGAATTCAGGCTAACTCGACTAGTCCATGTAGCTCAAGGCTAGTGGTGTACATATACTATCAACAGTTATCTGTATCCTTTCGTAACAATCAAAAAACGTCAGAGGACATCTGTATAACTCATAAAATCCCATAATTCGTATTTGGAGACTATAGTATACCAATGTGGCTGTCCCATATGCATAATAACTGTCCTCTCCCATAATCCCCAACTGACCAAGTTATATCAATAACCTGTCCAGTTTTGTAACTGCTCGAGTCTCTAATACCTTAATCACAATAGTTACGTTACATATCCGTTACATATTCCTTACGTATCGGTAGCAAGTCGAGTACGTAGTTCATGCCCCTAGCAAGAAGTCTCAATCGTGTAATGTGGGTGTCATGGCCAAAGGATATACTCCAATCATAAGGTAGTCCCATAAAACTAGGTCGACATTTATAAAATAAATATAAGACAAGAGAACGACTTATCCAGTCGCTTGCACCCAAGTATAGCTTGGACGTTCTCGTATACTTGGATTCTGATCAGCCAATCATAAAATCGTCCGATAAGTCGGACCGTAGGGCCTACAAAACGACGTTCTGATTAACGTTCTCAAAATCGAACGAAATAATTTTATATCTTGGGTGCAAGCTATACTTGGGTGCGATTTCCAAGATTCCTTATAAAATTCAGAATTGGATTCTGATGAGCCGATTACAAAATCGCCCGTTAAGTCAGACCGTGGAGCCTACAAAACGATGTTCTGGTCAACGTTCTCAGAATCGAACTAAACTTGGGTCACAGGACCAGAATAATGCTGCAAGTTCAATGGTACAAGTTTTGTTGCAATACGATGAGTGCGTACGAAGAAATGGAGAAATTTCAAAAATAGTCGATACGATGATTTTTGACGAATACGGGTTGATTTCGTCGCGCACACGAAACCAAATTGAATTCCATCGAATCCCACATGCTTTTGATGCAAACATGATTTTCTGGTTTTTTCGGTTTGTCGGGACGGCCCCATATCGGTGAATTTTATATTTTCGAAAATATAATTTTTGTCATTTTCTAACAAAAATAAATGGAGATTAAAAACGAACTAATTAAAACTATTTGAAGGAAAATAATCCTGGATATATAGGTTATAAGTCTGCTCTAATAGATTTTTAAAATATTAAATAATTATGGGAAAAAAGGGGCTACAAACTTAGTGGTTTGGACTAGTTTTATACACTGTTTTTAAAATAGTTTTTCTCCAACTTTTGATTCTATTTACACACAATTCTAAGCAGTAAAAAATATTCTAACCGAAGGGATTTATAGGGGTTATGTTGTCGATGCAACGAAATAAAAGGATGGAAAAACGAATGAATGTGGGGAGAGAAAACTTACTCGAAAATAGGGAGGTCGGATTGGCTGTGATGTGCAGCAGGGTCGGTCGGCCGGGTTCGGGCGCTGCTTCGGTGGCCTCCGGCCAATGCAGGAGGCGACGGTGAGTCGGGGAGTGGTCGTGAGAAGTTGGTGGATGTTTCGAGGTGGTCCTGGAGTGATTGAGGAAGGTTTTTGATAGGTTTACAAGAATGACGATAGGAAGGCAGGGGTTGGTTTATTTGGATTTGAATAAAATTGAAAGAAAAGTATCCCATTGGCTAATATGGAATGATAATTAATAGTATTAAATAGATTTGATGGTGGAAGATTTGCAAGGATCAATTTGAATTTGAATTAAGAAATTTTTAAAAGTTCCAAACGTACAAATGTAGAGGGGTAGTGCGGTTAAGGGGTGCGGGTTCCTGTTCATGAGGTCTAGTAATGTTTGTTTTTTTATTTTACAAACTAAATATATAAGTTCTATATTATAAATAATAAATATGAATATATGTATGAAAATTTGAGAAACTTTTTCTAAAACAATTAAAAATATAATAGCACAGTATATAAGTTTATATGTGGTAAATTATTGTATATAAAACATTTTAAAAAGTTATTCAATTAACAGAAAAATAATTTCTAATTACCTAAATAGGCAATGGTGATAATAATTAAATAATTTAATAATAATAATAATAATAATTAATTAAAATTAAATAATTTGGGAGGGGGTTTACAAGATATCCATAATCAGAGTTAAGCACGAATTTTGATATGTAGATATCAGGTCCGCAACGGTCCGCAAGAGACAAAAAAATGCATAAATTAGCTAAGCTCAATAATAACTAAGTTAGCTAAGAGAAAGGGTTGATTGTTATTCATATTTGAAAACTTGTATACTTAAAGCCCTTTTTGCCAATATAATTATATAAGCCCAAAATAACATTTGTTATAATATTAAACCCAAGTTCATGCCTAAAATCTTTTTCATGCATTAAAGGCCTATTTAATCACTATATATGTAAAGCCCAATAATCATTTCTATTAGAATAATATAAGTTTCTTGTAAACAAACCATTATTAATTCATTTTATATATATATATATATATATATATATATATATATATATATATATATATATATATATATATATATCAAAACCTTATAATTAATTATGTCCACTGTTCTTAAACAATAAAATTTAATTTATTATATATATTTATAGTTTATTTATTTAAAACTAAATAACAGTAGCTACTACTGTTAAAACATAAAACAAAGAAAATATAAAAGAGAGAGAGAGAGAGAGAGAGAGACCTACATTCCTAAAAACCGAAGGAAATACAGAAGGAAGAAAGGAAGGTGAGATCGAGGGAGGGAGGGAGGAAGAAAGAGATCGACAGAGAGAGAAAAGGAAGAGGGAAGGAGAAGAGAGAGACTTACAGAGATCGACAACACCTGCTAGGCTCCTATACCGGGCGGATAGGCTGATGGTAGGGTTTTTCAAGGCGCGGCCACAGCACAAATCCAGTCGGGATGTCATCTAACGGCGGATCTGAAGGTAGATCGAGGTGTCGCGGAGGCGAGTGCTCACATGGTGGATCGGTGTGGCATCCCGGGAACTACGACGTAGCTCACTAGTGCTCGAGCTCGGAGAAAAACGGCTCAAACTACACAGGCGGTAGCATATCTGGAGATGGGGCTCGGTTGAGAGGCTCACGATGGCAGAGACGGTGGTTTACGTCAGCAGCTTGAGCACGGGGATACGGTGCTGCAGTGCTCGGTGGAGAACCCGAAGGACACACCGGAGCTGAAGACTCCTGATGGGGTGGTGCTCACCAAGTCGATGGCCGGATCCATGGGATGCGACGAGGTTCTCCGACGGCTAGGTTAGAACGGTTAGGGTTAGGGTTAGGGTTTCGATCTGGTTTTGGTTTTGGTTTCGGTTTTCTTTGTGGATTTTTGGTGGTTCTAGATCATGTTCGAATGTGTCAGATAAAAAATATATATTATGTGGATGGGATTTGGTGTTCGATATGTTGGACACAGAGGCAATAGTGTTGTGGATGTATTAGATATTAAGAAATGAAGGAAAATGATGGATACGGACACCCGGGGTTAGACCCGAGGCTGATATGGCTGACACAGAGATGGACACACGGACACAGAATGGAGATGGTGATGGCTGATATTGAATGACGGGGGGAATGGTGGCTTGTGTAGAATGTTTGGGAATTGTTGTTTGGAATGAAACCCAAAAATTTTGATTTATATAGGCTGGTCTTGACTTGCTCCCCAAGAGTGGCACTATGGTAAATTTCTAAAGAAAATGATGAGGATTAGAAAGAAAAATTCAAGGGTCAAGTCAAATTAAACGCACAAGTAATGTGGAGACAAGTGATACATTCCCAGTATGAAGTCTTGTGTTTCCTTGTAGTGCTACGTCGCTATGATATATTCCAAAGTCGAGGTCCGCAATCTCTTGGTGGTGTCACTCCATTGTAGCATGAGGCTACCTGCCTCTTTGTAGTATTGTACTACCACTCTCTACTATTTGGCATTAGGATTCTTGCCTATACGCGGTGCTACTGTCGCTATGACATGGCCCAAGGCCGAGACTCTTACCTCTGTTGACCCAAACTGGATCAAAATCAACCTGATTTCGATAATTAACACTGTGATATCGGTCATGACTCAATTATGACACATCGATTACTAGACGAGACATCAACAAACTTCGTCGGACTACTGCTACATCATCTTTATTATGTTTCAAAGTCTATAATTTTTCTATTTTGTTTGAGTATAGGAAACATGTACATTGAGTCACACTGTGGCATATCAACCATCAACATATTTCCTATAGCTGCACCAAACAAACAACCAAGTCTAGAACCCAACCAAAACCAAAACCAAACATACTCAAACCAAGTTATAGAGCTTCTGGTCTAAGGCAGACTGAACTCAGGCCGAACTTAGTCCCTGACTGAACTCGGGCTGAACTTAATTCCCTTAAAATCAGTAACCTGGTTTTTCGTTCCACCTTGTAACAAGCTGTCCAACGTTCGAATTTTTGAACGTTAGGGGACAGAACTCTGGTCGAACTCTGCCTACCCAGACTAGTATAAATAGAGCATGAATTCTCTCATTTCATATCATCCATCATCCTTCAAGCTCTCAATCTTCTAAGCTCTTCTCTTTTAAGCCATACTCTTCCAAATCTCCTTAGCCACAACTTCCTAATCTTCTAAGGTGCCTCGGTGCGATTCAGCTAGAAGTTGTGCAAGAGTTGTAAAATGTTCTCACTTGAAAAATTCCAAGTTTTGCCTCTGCGAAGTTGAAGTAGTCGAGCGCTTCTGATCAAAAGCTCGTGTCTGTAAAGAAGTGGCAAGCCTTCGGATCAAAGCTTGTGTTTCACTGATAGTGGTTTCAAACTCTGAGCTAGAGTTCTCGGGCCTGGACTAGTCCTCCGCGAGGGAAACCAGGATATATCGTTGTGTTTGTGTTTGCTCTTCCTTACTCTATTTACTTTCTACATTATTATTCTATGATTATTATTTTTGTTAGTAGTTGCTTACTGGACTTAGTCTTAATCAGTTTTAATTGGTCACTATTGACACATAACTCTATTCATCCCCCTCCAGAGTTGCCTACACGTAACTTCAATTGATATCAAAGCAAGGTTCTCTCGATAAAGGATTAACACCCTAAAGTTGATCTATGGCAATTGTACGACCAATCTACACCAACAATGGTCAAGGTCAGTCCACAAATAGGTCACCCCTATTTAACGGTACCAACTACACTTATTGTAAGACACGTATGAGTTTTTATTTGAAATCACTAGACTTTGACCTATGGACCATAGTTATAGATGGTTATAGGAAGCCTGCTAAAATTGTCATTGATGAAAATCTTGTAGAGAAATCCCATAAAAAATATACGGACCTAGAGAAGAAACAAGCAAGTCTAGATGCTAGGTCTATTAATGCTCTATTATGTGCTGTAGACAAGACTGAATTTAACAAGGTATCCACCTGTACTACTTCACCTGAAGTATGGAAGCTTATGGAGGTGACCTACGAAGGAACCACCTAAGTGAAGGAGTCAAAAATCAATCGGCTAACATAAGAGTATGAGGCATTCAAGATGAAATCCAACGAGATGATCACGTAAATGTTCACCAGGTTTCTTGATATCGTTAACCCGCTATCCTCCCTCGGCAAAGACTATACCAACCATAAGAAGATTCACAAAGTTCTAAAGGGTCTCACAAAGAACTGGAACCCCAAAGCCACGATAATCATCGAAGGCAACGATCTCACCATTATGTCTCTGGAGACTACGATGGGCAAACTGATGACGCATGAGCTCGACCTCAAGGACTTTGAAGAGACTGCTCCAAAGAAGAAGGCAATTGCTCTAAAAGCCCATCACCGGAAGGCTCTCCACAATAAAACAAATGATAATGATTCTGAAGGTGATGATCAAGCACTGATGGTTCATAATTTCAAAAGATTTTTGCGATTCAACCTAAGGAAGAATGAACAATAAGGAGACGATGATGAAGAACCTATCTACTATGGTTGCAAGAAGATGAGGCACATCAAGAAGGACTGCCCAACAGGAAAGAAGGGAAATCGGTACGATAAATCACACAAGAAGCCATCATATCGGAAGTATGCCTACACTATCATATGGCATGAGAGTAAGGCAAGTGACTCAGAAGAAGAGGAAACTCTCCAAGAAGCTGCAAACGCCTGCCTAATGGCAACCTCTGACAAGGTAACAAAAAATCAACTTGATAATTTTACTTTAGATGAGTTATCAGATGCTTTGAGTAATCTTCTTGAAGATTATAAGCAAGTACTCAGTAAATATAAAAATGTAAAAGCTGATATTCATGCTCATAAGATTGAGATACATAGGCTATCATGCTTATATGATATAAGAGAAACACCATCCACGAAGGACATTGAGGATTTATACAAGCTGAAATTAAGCTTACACGATGCTGAAACACTTGTTAAGAAACATACACAAGACCTTGCCAAACTCAGTGAAGAGCTTATGGCAGAGAAAAAGAAGTATAATATGGCAGCAGTCAGAATTAGTGCTTCAACTGCCAAGTATGATGAAGTGTATACTGCCTCTAAAAAGTTAGAGATCATGTTGGAAAAATAGGTTGTTCAACTGCAAATTCAGTCTTACACTAGAAACACATATACTAGACATATGACACATCATAAGACTGCACGGCCCAAGAAAGCTAAACAAACACATGTTGCACACAATCATGCTTTCTTGTACACCTATTCACATAAAACACGCCAGCCACCCACACAAAGACACATTTACTATCCTACTCCTAACATAAATATGCATGCTACCTGTCACTATTATGGTAAACATGGACACATCTCACGATAGTGTAGAATTAGAAGATTAGTAGATTTAAATCTATATGCATGGGTGCCGAAGACTAACATTTCAGGACCCTCAAGAACTTGGGTACCAAAGGTCACATCTACTCGTGGTGTAGGTGGACCTTCCCTCATCTTTTAGAATCAAATGGATTCTCGATAGTGGGTGCTTGCGACACATGACTAGAGATGCTTATCTTTTCGCAACACTATCGATGAAAAAGGAAGGATATGTATCCTTTGGCAATAATCTGAAAGGGTATATAATAGGTAACGGTATAATTGGTAATCCTCCCTCTTCTGTAATTAAGGATGTCTGTTTAGTAACTAAGTTAAAGCATAATCTACTCAGCATCGGTCATCTTGCTGACAACGGATATGGTATTAACTTTATAAAAAATAAATGCTCTATATATGATAGATCATCTGGAGACATTATTTTTGAAGGGATAAGGGAAGATAACATATATATCTTTTATCTTTCGCAAGATACTAACCATGCAGGAAGATGCCTCTATGCTCACAAGGATGAAAGTTTACTATGGCATATGCGTTTAGGACATGCAAACATGGATACCATATCAAAACTTTCAACCAAGAAGCTGGTAAGAGGGCTACCAGAAATCACATTCAAGAAGTATATGGTATGTGTCGAGTGTGAGAAAAATAAAGCAACAAAATCTTCATTTAAATCCATCAACGCTGTAAGTACATCCAGACCCTTGCAACTTCTTCATATGGATTTATTTGGTCTTAGTAGAATAGCCAGTCTTGGTGGAAAACTCTACGCCTTTGTTATTGTTGATGATTTTTTTTCATTACACTTGGGTTTTCTTTCTTTCAAATAAAAGTGATACTCTTTCTATTTTAGAATTTTTTGCTAAAAATGTACAAAACAAAAAAGGCTTCATGATTACTCGAATCCGAAGTGATCATGGCGGCGAATTCAAAAATACTGATTTCAAAAAGTTTTATGATTTGAATGGTTTTGATCATGAGTTTTCTTGTCCTAGAACTCCCGAACAAAATGGTGTTGTGGAGCAGAAGAATAGGACTCTTGGCGATATGGCTAGAGTCATGTTAAATCAGTTTTTTCTTCCGAAATATTTTTGGGCAGAAGCTGTAAATACAGCATGACATATTTTGAGTAGGGTTCTGATTCGACCTATATTGAAGAAGACTCCCTATGAGCTTTGGTTTGATAGGACTCTGACTATATCTTATTTTTGAGTATTCGGTTGTCACTGCTTTATCCTGAATACCAAAGATAACTTAGGCAAGTTTGATGCCAAAGCTGACAAAGGTATTTTTCTTGGATATGCCTCCAAGAGTAAGGGATACAAAGTATTCAACAAGCTCTCCTTAATTGTTGAAGAATCTATTAATGTTACTTTTGATGAATATAACAGTCCAACAACAGCCTCTGAAGATGATGCTGAGGATGATGATGATGTACATATCAAGCAAGTATCTCCTACCCTTGATGATACAACATCTGGAACAAGTTATTTGGAAAGCTTACCAAAGAGGTTGCGCTTAACAATAGACCATCCAGAGAACTTGGTGATATGTGAGGTATCAAAAGGAGTAAGTACTCGTTCAACTGTTAGAGATTTTATAGCCAGCACAACTTTTATATCACAAATAGAACCTAAGAATGTTATCGAATCTTTTTCTGATGAATTTTGGATGTCTGCAATGCAAGAAGAACTCAACCAATTTGAACAGAATCAGCTTTGGGAACTTGTTCCTAAACCAAATGATCATCCGGTCATTGGTACTAAATAGGTTTTTCGTAACAAACTCAATGAGGAAGGTTCAGTGACACGTAACAAAGCGTGTCTTATAGCTCAAGGATACAACCAAGAGGAATGTATCGACTACGATGTGACATACGCTCCTGTTGCAAGACTTGAATCGATCTGCATGCTTTGTGCATTTGTAAACTTTCAAAACTTCAAACTTTTCCAAATGGATGTAAAAGTGCTTTTCTGAATGGCTTTATTAAAAGAAGTTTTCGTAAAACAACCACCGGGTTTTGAAAATTATAAGTTTCCTGATCATGTTTTCAAACTTAAGAAAGCTTTATATGGCCTCAAACAAGCCCCTCGCGCTTAGTATGAGCGTATAAGTACTTTCTTACTTGAAAAATGGTTTTCAAAAGAAAAGATTGACACTACACTTTTCATAAAATTAATTGATAACACAATTTTAGTGGTGCAAATTTATGTTGATGATATTATTTTTGGTTCTACTAATGAGGTATTATGCCAAAATTTTGTAAAGTGTATGCAGAATGAGTTTGACATGAGCATGATGGGAGAACTGAATTTCTTTCGCGGATTGCAAGTCAGACAAAACTCAGAAGGAACCTTCATCAACTAGTCGAAGTATACAAAGGACTTGCTGACAAAATTTGATCTAGAAAATATTAAACCAATCGGTACTCCGATGGCTACTTCAACTAAATTGGATCTTGATGAAAGCGGCAAACCAATCGACTAGCGTAAGTATCGAGGTATTATTGGTAGCTTACTTTATTTGACTGCTAGTCGCCCCGATATAATGTTTAGTGTTTGCCTATGTGCTTGTTATCAAGCTAACCCTAAGGAATCACACATGAGCGCAGTTAAGCGTATCTTTTGATACCTTAAGGGCACTTTAACAGTGGGCTTGTGGTATCCTAAAACCACGTCCTTTGACCTAATCGGTTATTCGGATGTTGATTTTGCCGGATACAAAGGCGACGTAAAAGTACCAGCAGCACGTGTCATCTCTTAGGTAAAGCTCTAATCTCTTGGTTTAGCAAGAAATAAAATTCTGTTGCACTATCTACTATTGAAGCTGAGTACATAGTTGCAGGACGTTGTTGTGCCTAGATTTTGTGGATGAAGCAAACTCTAGCAGACTATAATTTAACTTATAAGCACATCCCTATATTTTGTAACAACACCAACACTATCAATCTGACTAAGAACCCAGTATGTCACTCACGCACTAAACATATAGAAATAAGATACCACTTTTTTAAGAGATTATCAGTCACACGGAGATATTAATTTAGAATTCATTGACACTGAACATCAGATAGCAAACATATATACTAAGCCACTAGCCGAAGATCGCTTTAACTTTCTTCGTCGGGAGTTAGAAATTTTGGATGAAAATGCAATTAAATAGATTTAATATGCATAAATATTTGCAACATCATTATTCATATATGCTACATTATTTTGGGTATAAGCCGAAAGGGTCATTCTGTCACAGAGACGTAAACAACCTTAAGTGACATGATATTTAAGTATTTTCGGACCACCGCTAGCTGGGAATCGACCCCTACAGCTAACCTGAGATAATTATTCATATGCTAAATAAACATTTTGCATATTGTTTTTGCATATTCTATCTATTATGGTTGTGTTCATATTTCAAATTCATAAATCTTTGACTATCTGTCTCAATCATTCATGTTCTTATATCTTTAATCTGGACCTTTTATCTTCTGGCTTAAACTCACTGGAGTAATGGACCCACAAGGACCGAACTCAGGCATGAACTTGGTCTAGGATCAAACTCGGACCAAACTCAGTCTTGTTCGTTCCAGAACCTTCAACAATGAGAGCCACCCGATTATGACTTGATCAACATGCCTTTTATCATAGCAGCCGACACTAAAACTGCTATAACCGAATTTTTGACCCCTTTCTTCATCTTCTTCTTTCCTCGATACTATTTTTTCTCAAAACCCAAACCCTTTATTTTGAATTTTTGATGATCATTCTTTCCTAAACTCAAGTTTTGAAGGTTAATCAAGGCCCTTCTCTATTGTCCATTGATGAGAACATAAAATATCATATTTTTATTCCTTAATGTATACTCCTTTATGCTCATTTAATGTCTAAAGATACTCATTATTTTTATATTTTGATCTAGGATACAATTGGAGTCACTAAAAGCAAAATGGAGCTAATTATCAATTCTGGACAGTTCTGACACCTTGTAGAAAAATGGTCATAACTTGCTCATCCGAAGTCCAATTGAGCTGATCCAAATTGATTCGGAAAGCTAAGTGATAGAGGCACAATTTTGCTGTTTTGATTTTCCCGAGATTCTGGCTACATCATGGACCAAATCACGCTTGAAGTTGAGACAACTATGTTGTGCACAAAAAGTGGAGTTGATATAACCATTTCCCAACTTATTCAAAGATTTTATTTTATTGTTGGGTTGTTGTAACTCTTAGAGGATTTTTGAGAAGATATTGTGATCTTCAAACACTTATTTAGAGTGTATAAAAGGGGTAGAGATCAAGAGGAAAGAGGAAAACGACACACAACTCTTCTTCCTCTTCTCCAATATTCTTTTCAAGTTTTCTTGAACATGCGGAGCTAAAAGTCTTGTTGGTCGAAGGAAACGGAAGCCTCGGAATGAATAAAAACTTGTGAGATCTAATCTGTATTTATATTTTTAATTTGTGCTTTGAGTATCGAATGTTTTCTTATGCATATTTTCATGATTATCTTGTTTAATGACTAGGATGCATACTAGTTTATTATTCCTGACAATCTAATGCTAAATTAGATATCGAATCCGTAATTGTTCTATCCCTCTAATTTGTGAAGCAACCAAGATTTAATGAACTGCTTTGTTTTATTAGATCTTAGGAGGAAAACTTTTGACAAAATTAAATGCAACCGCTTGTGCTTGTGTTGTTTTGCTTTATCGATCTCATCGAGCTTAATACGCTACTAGATTAAACCTTTAGCGCTTGTCTGGGGTTGTTTAGTAGTTAAGGTTAATTAGATCGCTTGTTTTTAATTAATTGTGGCTAAAGGAGATAGGAAAATAATTCCAACGATGAATATTCAAAGTATGAATTAATATATACTTGCATCGATGATCAGTTTTAAGATTTCAATGGTGGATGTTGACTGAGACCAACATTTATTTCTTTAATTGTTTTAATACTTTAATTATTTTTAGCTATTTTTAATTTGATTTGATCCAAAACTCTCCCCCCATCTTATTTCACATTGCATAAAGATCAAACTAATTACTCTTCGTGGGAACGATCCTTACTCTCACTACTACATAGTATTTCAAGAGTAAAGGTTTTATTTTTTGGTGCCTACGACAGCACGCCAAATTTTGGCGCCGTTGCCGGGGAGTAATTTTAGTTGATTTTTGTGCTTTTTGTGATCTTTATGTGATCAAATAATTTTTTGCCTATTAGCAAAAAAAAAAAAAAAAAAAAATCGGTAACAGGAAATGGCGGCCAATTCTCAAATATTTGGCACTTGGCTAAATCTTCCATCTAAGCATGCTGATGAGGTAAATGTTTCTTCCTTAGAACAACAAATTTCTTGTTTAACTTCTCTTGTTCGTCAGATGGTTGTAGGTAACATGAAAACAACAAAGGCTTGTAGGATTTGTCTAGTATCAGGACATCCAACCGATATGTGTCCAACACTCCAAGAGGAGTCCAATGAACAAGTGAATACGGAATATGGTTTTCCTGGACTACCAGAAATGAAGTATGATTCCTATTCAGACACGTACAACATAGGATGGAGAGATCATTCCAATCTCACCTATGGGAGTCCAGAATTAAATCAACCAGCAACTCAAAATTGCCCAAGTTACCAGCAATACAAGCAGCAACACCTACAACCAAGCCAAACTTCTAATTCTGGTATGTCTTTAGAAGATATTGTTAAGTCTATTGCCATTAATAATTTACAATTTCAACAGGAGACGAGGGCTAGTATCGAAAGTTTGAACAATCAAATGAGTCAAATGACAACTGCAATTAATAAGCTAGAGGCACAAAGCTTGGAGAACTTACCATCTGAAACGATAGTAAATCCAAAAGAAACTGTAAGTTCAATCATTTTGAGAAGTTGTAAAGAAGTTGAAATTCCAGAAAAAGAAGCATGTGCATCGTCAAAAGAAGAAGAAGAGAAAAATATCGTTGCAGACACGAACATTCCTAACGACGATGTAGTACCTAATGGAAAAGAAGTTTTTAAACTTGATGGAAAAGATGGAGTAAAAGTTGCCATCAGTGAGAATTTTGAGAAAGAATATGAGTTAACTTTGAGTACTCACTTACATAAAACTGTTGCAGTGTTGAACGATCTTCCAAAAAGACAACAGTCAGGTAACATTTCATATATTTTGTTATCAATTAATGACAAAAGACCTTTACCTTCTGTTTTGCAGGTATGCATTCTAGACTTGAAACTCCTGCCTAGTTATATCAAGTGTGCATAGAGTCGAGCCAACGACAATATTAAACAAAGGCGCTGCTTGGGAGGCAACCCAAGGGAAGTTTATTTTTATTCTCGCATTTTATTTTTTGTTATTTTGCCTTTTCTTTGCATTTAATCATACATTGGGGACAATGTATGTTTTAAGTGTGGGGGAAAGATTTAATTTTTTTTTAAGCAGTTTGAGTTTGTATTTTTCTCAAAAAAAAAAAATAATAATAATAATAATAATAATAATAATAATAATAATAATAATAATTGAGATTTTTTTTTTAAATAAAAGGATTTTGTTTTTGTGGTTTTTAATGATTTTTGGTTGTGTATGTCATGAGTAAGATTAAACTAAATTTGAAAAATTCATAACATGATTGAATAAATAAATTTTTTTTAACTTAGAATTAATTAGTCTAGTTATTTTTTATTGAAAATGGTAGTATCTAAATTGGTAGACAAAAGCCAGTGAGGATTTGAGCCTTTAGACTGACACATCAGTCTCATTATTCTTTCATGAGAGATATTCTTCCACTGATTTGTTTCTCTAGAACTTGCTTTGATTCTCTTCGAGGTCACATTGACACGTTCATGCATGAACATGATTAAGGCCATCTTTGTTATGCGTTACATAAGCCAAATAGCCCACCTTGTAATTAAATTTTTTTTTGTTGAACCCCTTTGAGCTTTATTGCCTTTTTCTTGGTATACCCACATTACAAGCTTTCAACCAATAATATTTATACCTTTACCCAAGTCACAAAGCTAGTGGAGCATTGTTGATCATTATGATATGTATGGGTGTACGAAAAAATAAGAGTGGGGGTATCTAAATTTGTGGTTTGGTTATAACCAACAAAATGGAACATATTTTTTTTCCTAAGTTCCATTATTGTAAAAAAAAAAAAAAGTAAAAAAAAAAAAAAAAAGAAAGAAAGAAAGAAAAAAAGAAAGAAAAGAAATGGAGTGATTGATTTTGCATTGTTTAAATGCTTTAAAAGCCAAATTGAAGACGCTGCAAAATGGAGTGATTGATTTTACATGTTTTATATTGAGATTGAGTTGATTCATTTTTGCTCCACTAGTTTTGATGGCTTTTGAGCTACATTCCTAAATATATCCCACCTTAATCCTAAGCCATGTTACAACCCATGAAAAGTCCTTATGATTTATGTTATGCATGTGATCCCAGTGGTGGAGAATGAGAAAATATACAAGCTTATGGTAGAGCATTTCTTTTAGAATGAATTCGAGAGAAATATATACCTTCAAACACATGAGAGTTTAGTGTTTATTCCCGTGAGGGTCTACCTATTTAGTTTACTCTATTTTTCAAGTAAAAATACCTACTAAGTAATTAGAAGTTGTTTAAGAATATATGTTCATGATATGTTATGAGTTTTGAAGAACTTGGTTATTATTTATTTATGACATTGCAACCTTGATTTCTTTTTGGAAAAATAAATTAGAGTTTTGCCCGAGGACGAGCAAAGGTTAAGTGTGGGGGTATTTGATGAGAACATAAAATATCATATTTTTATTCCTTAATGTATACTCCTTTATGATCATTTAATGTCTAAAGATACTCATTATTTTTATATTTTGATCTAGGATACAATTGGAGTCACTAAAAGCAAAATGGAGCTAATTATCAATTCTGGACAGTTCTGACACCTTGTAGAAAAATGGTCATAACTTGCTCATCCGAAGTCCAATTGAGCTGATCCAAATTGATTCGGAAAGCTAAGTGATAGAGGCACAATTTTACTGTTTTGATTTTCCCGAGATTCTGGCTACATCATGGACCAAATCACGCTTGAAGTTGAGACAACTATGCTGTGCACAAAAAGTGGAGTTGATATAACCATTTCCCAACTTATTCAAAGATTTTATTTTATTGTTGGGTTGTTGTAACTCTTAGAGGATTTTTGGGAAGATATTGTGATCTTCAAACACTTATTTAGAGTGTATAAAAGGGGTAGAGATCAAGAGGAAAGAGGAAAACGACACACAACTCTTCTTCCTCTTCTCCAATATTCTTTTCAAGTTTTCTTGAACATGCGGAGCTAAAAGTCTTGTTGGTCGAAGAAAACGGAAGCCTCGGAATGAATAAAAACTTGTGAGATCTAATCTGTATTTATATTTTTAATTTGTGCTTTGAGTATCGAATATTTTCTTATGCATATTTTCATGATTATCTTGTTTAATGACTAGGATGCATACTAGTTTATTATTCCTGACAATCTAATGCTAAATTAGATATCGAATCCGTAATTGTTCGATCCCTCTAATTTGTGAAGCAACCAAGATTTAATGAACTGCTTTGTTTTATTAGATCTTAGGAGGAAAACTTTTGACAAAATTAAATGCAACCGCTTGTGCTTGTGTTGTTTTGCTTTATCGATCTCATCGAGCTTAATACGCTACTAGATTAAACCTTTAGCGCTTGTCTGGGGTTGTTTAGTAGTTAAGGTTAATTAGATCGCTTGTTTTTAATTAATTGTGGCTAAAGGAGATAGGAAAATAATTCCAACGATGAATATTCAAAGTATGAATTAATATATACTTGCATCGATGATCAGTTTTAAGATTTCAATGGTGGATGTTGACTGAGACCAACATTTATTTCTTTAATTGTTTTAATACTTTAATTATTTTTAGCTATTTTTAATTTGATTTGATCCAAAACTCTCCCCCCATCTTATTTCACATTGCATAAAGATCAAACTAATTACTCTTCGTGGGAACGATCCTTACTCTCACTACTACATAGTATTTCAAGAGTAAAGGTTTTATTTTTGGGTGCCTACGACAGCACGCCATCCATACTTTTTTCTTGAGGTATCTCTCTCTATTTCTCTTTTCTCTTCTTAATTTTTTTTCATGACACCTAGATTACTTTCTAGAGGAAAAAGAAGGAGAAATGAGGCATCTTCATCCAATCCTCCACCCAATGAGGATCCACCCCATCCTTTGTTTAATCCTCCACCTTCTCCCAATGACAATACTTACAATATACATATTTTTTTTCTTTAGAAGCATCTAAAGTGTCACGACCCGCACCCAGATATTCGGGTACGAGTATGTGGTTACGTCCAGCCTATGCCGCAGAATCGGCTGTAGAACGTTGTCTGGGTCATTTCTAACTATCTAGCATCTCAACAATATAATATGGTAGCTATCAATCATCTCAACTCCAAACGAAGGAACAATATGATATCTCACAATATAACTAAACTCAATCACAATGAAAACAAAGGAAGATAAGCACGAATAGAATAGCGAAGGAAAGAATAAGATATAAACCACAATCTGAAATAATATACAACCCAAAAAATCTCAATAATATAATATAATAGAAGTCCAACACAAATAAACTAGACCTCATCGGGCTCTACAACTAAGTCCTCCTAGTCTACCAAAGGATCCTCTAAAGATACACCTTCCTGTGGACCGTAGAATTTGGGACACTGCTCTATAAGCTAATCATCTGGAAAAATATATCCAGTCAGGATTGGAGCGAAGTACATACCTCTAAAAGCAGTTTCAATAACATAATCGAGCATATAAACATATATAGAAATGAAATACACGATCAGTAAACATATGAATGATGAACAATAGATATACAGATAATGTACGAGAATATAAAACAACAATATGAATATCAACAATATGATGAAATAATTGCAATCTAAACTAGGTAATGTACCTCATAATACAAGTTCATTATATGATCGAGTTGGGTGAACATGATCAGGTAAGACGGATTATAAGTGAGGTATATAACAAGAATGTGTACGATGTAACAATGGGGCTTTGATCATATAATCAACTCCTACTCTCCCACCCCCAACTAATATTGATGGATCCAATCACGATACGCTACGAACACAAAATATAACCACTGAACACGAGAAGTGGGTGTACACGAATATCATAACCACCGAACATGAGCGGTGGGTGTACATGAATAAGCACACTGAACACGAGCAGTGTGTGAACATGAAATGTAATCAATACCCAATATACACGATGATATACAATGTACACGAGTACCCGCTGAATACGGTAGGGGATAACATCTCCTGACGGGATCCATATAGTACCAGTCCGTGAAATCACTGTGTCGGGATCAAGTATACAATTCTAGAACATGCATATATACAATATTATGAATTAAAAACTATCAGAGAAATGTACTCGCCTGAAGTCCTGAGCAAGGTGTGTCTCTCAATGCCCAAGCTGGTGCCACACAACCTATATATGATATGTTGTATCAATACAAGGTTCTAAAATAAAAATATGTTAAGTTGATGCAATTCTAAGTCATAAAACCATTTCTAGGTCAAACTGATGAAATCTAGGTTGCAAGAGTCTAAAACTAAGTCACTAAGTTGAAATACTATGAAACTATGCTATACAACCCAAGATAAGATACTAAAAGGCATTCAAAAAGCCGTATCCTAAGATACGCAAGTTCATTTATATAAAAATAGTGTTTTAGATATATATATACAAGTCATTATACTTAATTCTATATTAAAACAAGGAATTTAGGATACCTTGGCCTTGCACCAATGCGTATCGCACCTATCTCGATACCCAAACTCAATACCTTGGGTATCGGTCCAATACCTTGGTAATACCTTGGTATCCCGAGGTAACCCAAAACTCAACATATAACTAATACCAATAGATATATAAAACCCTAAACTAATACTAGCTATAACTAACACTAATATATATACATCTCAATATAACATAGAACTAATTATAATACTAACATACATAGATATGTATAGCTAATATAGCTAACTATCAAGATACACTACCAAATAGTATGTGAGACTAACTATTAATCATAACATATATATACTAGTTTACATATCTAACTCTGTATATAATCAAACATATCAAACTAACTAACTACTATAATAACCAACTAGACTAAACCAACCCATTACACAATACCTTGAGTATCCCTCAATATCTTGACATTACCTTGGTATCCCAAGGTAATTCAAATCCTAATACATATAGCTAATATATATAGCTAACCCCCAACTAAACTATACTAACATAACTAAACTATTAAAACTATTAACTACTCTAACATATAATACATTCCAATATATAGATACGTATACCTACATAATAACTTACTACATATCTAACAAGTATATATATATATATATATATATATATATATATATATATATATATATATATATATATATATATATATATATATATAGACTAATAGGTATATATACTAATACCAAACATACATACTATAGATAGTAACTACTTAATTATTCATATACTAACTATAATCATAAACCAAATACTTAAACTCCATGCCAAACCCAAAACCAAACTAACAATACTACTGGCTAACTATCTATAAACCAATTACCTTGATACCTTGTTAACCCAATATCTCAAAATTGAACTGAACCTCACTAAAAACTAGCTGAAACTGCACAGTGGCGCACTGCTGTGCACTGCACCGCGGGATGCTCCGTGCATTGCTGCGCCGCGACTGCACCGCGCTGCGCCTCGACTGCTGCTGCTTGCACGCGCACTGCACCGCAACTGCTGCTACAGTCTGCTGTTGCTGTTGCAGCATGCTGCTGCGCTGTGACTGCTCCGTGCCTGCACCGCGACTGCTACTCGCTGTACACGCGCACACACAACATAACAAACACAACACTACACATTTATGCTCACACACACACATACATATAGATATAGATATCAACTAGTATATACACACTCATCTATACATATATATATATATATACACAAACATACCTACACTTATAGATATGT